>JAOBYF010056121.1:0-12427 GCA_025403605.1 Parazoanthus darwini
GACCTGGGCGTTTGTTAGATACGGGGCGTTTAATAGAGAGGGACGTCTAACTGAAAATCCTATTTTTACCTGGGCGTCTATTAGATACGAGGCGTTTAATAAAGAGTGGGCGTTAAACAGTTCATTTACGGTACGTGATTACAATTATCACTGATATTTTTTTATTATCATTATTGTTACTTTTATTATTTATTATTAATATGACTGAAAGGCAGTCTCTGATTCCAGGAGATGAATGAGCGGTTGGATCAAAACCTACAGTTAGCCCTCTAACGTAGTCTTGTGCTAGTTTTAAGACATATTCTCCCTAGGGTTAGGGTTAGGGTTAGGGTTTAGGGTTAGGGTTAGGGTTAGGGTTAGTGCTTTGGAGCAATAGAGGCCTTAAGGTCGAAGGCAGCTTCGAAATACACTGTTTTTGATCCATTTACACAGTACAACTTATGCCTACATTTCTCGCAGGAATCAGATTTACTGAGGCCGTGTTTTAACAGTTCTTTAAACATGAGCAGCTTGTATTGACTTTTGTTGTTGTTGCTGTATTGTTTTTCAAAATAATGTCAACAGGTTATGTAAAGACATTCAAATGATTTACCTTTCATGGGTATGTGGCTTTACCTCCTCTTGAAAGAACGTAAGCAAATATCGGATGAAGAAAACATCACACACTTCGCTGTGTCACTAACAGTGGTCTGAGACATTGTATTGGTGTGTTATTTAAACCTTAAAACGCATTGTTTCTGAAACGTATCTTAAAGGGATAGAAAGTAAAAAAGTGCTGAATTAACCTGACAGGATACAAAAATAATAACATGATTTCAGATTCAGCGTAGATCCTGTTTTCAATTTAGATACCTTTTCAAAATGAATCATAAAATTCATAATAATAATCGATTGCATGTTACTACCAAACTAATAACTCGCCCCAGACCTTTAGGCGTTTATTGGCACTTCACAGTCCGGTTTCTATGCTAGCTCAGACTTCACATAATTATACTGCACTGCATGTTACTAACAAACATGCCTTTAGCCAGAGACTTTGAGCGTCGATATTGTGTTTGGGGCTTCAGATATTTCGTGTGTGTTAACCAAAGGCTGACACGTCCTTGGCATCTATAAAACTCCATTATGTTGCTTGGCATTGGACAACAGCTGTGCATGATTTTCCCCCAACAATTCGAGCTGAAAATCTTTATTTGATTTCGCTGTGCTTGTTCAGTCTGTGGACGCACTGATGGAAAGAATCTCGGTACAAAAGGTTACAGGAGCGGAGTGGAGTTGTGGTTAGAGCATCTGGATCCCACTAATGATACTGGTTCAAGTTTGGATGCAGGGTTTGTGGGCCTTCTACGGGGGTATCTATAAAGAACCAAAAAGGCCCGGCCCAATTCCTTAAAAGTAGTAGATATGTGAGCAAGGTTTGCGGTCCTTCTCCGGGGGTATCGGGTCGGGGTATCGTTCGAATATCAATGAGATCGATTCCAATTTCTCTAGGGTAGCAAATGGCAGGGTTCGCGGTTCCTTTGTCGGGAGTATCCTTCGAGAGGGTAGAGCATTCGCTTTTATTAGTAATAGTAATAGTAGTAATAATAAAAAGAATAACAATAATAACAATAATGAAATTTTGTAGCGATATTCCTAACATTAATAGCGTTTTACAAAAGTATGTTTTAAAGCTAAAGTATTAATATGTAGATGAAAATTAGAATGCTACGAATAAATTTAAAAGCTAAATAAAAACACAACAAATGAGTTTAAGAGCAATTATAAGTAATGTCTGCTAATGAAACCAGGTCCAGTTCTTCGGGATTGTGTGTGAGTAGGGTTTGTTGTTCTTTTCCGCTGTCGGGAGTATCCTCCGAGTACATAAACTATCCGGAAATCAGTGTTTAAATAGTGGGGTATTGTTTTTTGCGGATCAAAAAGTTAATTCTAGCCTTTGGTTGGAATTTGTAGCATTTGGTTTGCGGAGTAACTTACACCTAAAATGCAACGAGACTCAAAAAAGGAAAGAGCAGACTCACTTTCAAACTCGGAGCCATAATGAACGGTCTTCATTCACACTGTTTTAGTGCACAAGTACCAACCAATGACCAGGGCACGACTTGACTTTTCGATCCGGATGAATTAATACCCAACTGTTTAACACTATTTTCCGACAATCACACAGTCTGCTCTGACGAACGGATAATACTCAAAACGTCAGCTTTACACCAAACCCTAAGGCTAAAACATCATCCTTATTGATCAGAACCCATCACTCTGAGACAGTGAAGGTATGGCTTGGTTGGTTATAGTGCGCGACTTTCCGAGCTAAGAGACCCCAGTTCGATCCTCGGTGACTCAAGCGTCTGCTTCAAATTTCTTCTGATCAGTGTAGTCTTAAGCTTTAAATACCCATAAAACGGAGTACTGACGGAGTGGGGGGAAAAGGTCGCACCGAGACCTACAAGTTTGTCAGTAAGTTACTGTCACGTGTTCCCTCCTTAATGAAAGTTGCTTTACCTTCATTGTTGTGTTATTTAAACCTTAAAACGCATTGTTTCTGAAACGTATCTTAAAGGGATAGAAAGTAAAAAAAAGTGCTGAATTAACCTGACAGGATACAAAATTAACAAAACTAACTTAAATTAGCTACCTTTTCAAAATGATTCACAATCTGAAAAATAATAACCGATTGCTTGTTACTACCAAACATAACTCGCCCCAGACCTTTTGGCGTTTAGCTAAGAAGGTGAGCCTAGTTTCCAAACTAACTCAGACTTCACATAATAATATCACATTGCCTGTTACTAACACACATGCGTTTAGCCATAGACTTTAAGCGTCGATGTTGTTTTTGGAGCTTCAGATACTTGGCGCGTGTTAACCGAAAACTGACACGTCCTTGGCATCTAGAAAATTCCACTGTACTTGCTTGGCATTGGTTAACAGTTGTGCATGATCTTCCCCTAACAATTCGAACTGAAAATCTTTGTTGTATTTTGTTGTTTCTGTTCAGTCTGTGGACGCGCTGATGGAAGAATTTCGGTATATACAAAAGGTTACAGCAGCGGAGTGGCGTGATGGTTAGAGCATCCAAATCTTACCAATGAGACCGGTTCAAGTTTGAGTGCAGGGTTTGCGGGCCCTCTCCGATGTCGGGGGTTTCCTCCAAGTGCCAATAAGACCGGGCCCAATTCCCTAGGGCTCAATTTAGTTTGTCAGCAGGGTTTGCCGTCCCTGATTGTTGTCGGGAGCATCTTCCGAATGGGTAAAACATCCGCCTTTCACCAATGTGACCGAGTCTAATTTTCCAGGCGTCATATTAGAACAGCGTTTGCGATCTCTCACTGATCTCGGGGGTATCCTCCAAATGAGTAAAACATCTGCCTCTCACCAGTGGGATGAGGTTTTAATTTTCTCTGGGATTGTATGTGAGTAGGGTATACGGTCCCTCTCCGTTGTCGGGGTATCTTTCGAATGAGTAAAACATTTGTCTCTAACCAATAAGACCAGGTCAATTTTCTCTGGGGTGGTATGTGAGTGGGATTCGCTGCCCCTCTCGAATGCCAGGGGTCTTCTTCCGAATCGGTAAAACGTCCGCCTTTCACCAGTGAGACCGATTCGAACTCTTTTGGGGTTGTATCAGCCTTGTCCTCAGTAATCCTTCTTGTCGCTTTGCTCCGTTTGCCTGGTCGCTAAGCCTCTCATTCAAAATGGCGTCCGACCACGTCGCCCGTGAAGCCAAACAGGTTGACTTGGGACGAGGCTATGGTTGTATGTGAGTAGGGTTTGCGCCCATCTCCGATGTCAGGGTATCCCATATTATTATTTTTATTGTTATTAATATTATATTATTATTATATTATCATTAATCATATCATTGATAATAATACCGACTTTATTTCGTAATATACACTATGTGGCTTCAGTTCACCTGAAAATAACTAAAAGATATTGTATGCAGTTTCCAGATTTGGTCAGATTTTCGATATTTTTTAATGTTTGGATGCAGTACCCCCTTTTCAGTATTGGGCTGATCTTGTTCAGCACTGAAAAAGCTACTCCTGCTCAAAGCCAAGTCTCTTTGCCCATGTTTATAGCCTCAATTTAGTCGATCTCAAAAGTATTTTACATGGAAATAAATATTGTTTTCCTGAAATCGTTTGTTCCTTCTTTTATCATCTTGAATTCTGGGCCCAAAACGTACAAGTAAGTTACAAGGAAGCAGCAACAGCGTCAAATATATAATCAATCAACAATAATAATTGGAAATGTACTTATGGTAAAATGTTTAAAAGTTTAAAACACGGAAACGTTTTCTACACAAAGTCATCTTCAGGTGTTTGAAGTGTTGGAAATCATCGCATGTAGTTATATACTAGTCGGTTTGATTAAGTGATTCCCGAGGGTAAGAGGGACAAAGGGAAGGCATGTACTTGTTTGTTCAAATCGGGGCGGAGTTTCTCAATTAACAAAACTTCGAGAATGCGTCGTAAGGTCCAGCAATGAGAGGGAGTGATGATTTTCCATGTGAACGAGTAGTTGGGGTTTGATGAGAGATGTCGAACAGGTTCAAGGAGTTTGTAGGTGTTTTCGTGTTCACTGATGCGCTCTTGTAAATAATTATTACGTGTTGTTCCACCTAGTATATAATAAATTTGTCAGTTGCACGTGCCGTTGTTTATAACGTGCGACGGGTGAGTGTTTCTGTCTTTGTTGTTGCTGTAGTTCACTTTCTCTGTTTCCCATAGAAGTTTGAATTTACAATGGCTTCTGGTTCAGATCATGATTGTAGAAACTGCAAAAAACTGCTGCTCTTTTTCTCATTGGTTTGGCAGAAAGAGAGATTAATGTTAACGTTTTTACGGTCGACAAACCAATCCGTAGAGATCAGGGTTTCTTCGTGCTGCTTTGGGAATTCACAGTAGTGGATAGTATTCATTTCAAATCTGTATGGGTGGCCAGCTTCGAAAAAGGTTTTCTTGATTGGTGCAACCTCTTCAGGGAAATTGTTTGGCACGGTGGTGGGCGCTGAGAATAGAACTGTGTTGCCAAAAAATCAATACCTGGTGTTGTACCCTGCATTGCTATGGTGTTTTGACGGTGTTTCATTCTTATTTGAGGCCATTTCTTGTTGTTAATTGTACTGTAGTGTAGCACATTGTGGGAAGGCAGGAAACGAAGATATTTCAAATGCAAATATTCCCTTCGCAAACGACTCAAATTTTCACATGAAACGACACAAATATTCCTAAAGCTTCCATTTTTGCAATCCATTTTAAAACAACCAGAGTATTTAAGGAACGCGCCGATAAACTGAAAAATTCAAATTTGATCCCGAGAATCGACGATATTCATCCGTGGACATATCGTGTTGCTACAAATCGCTGAGCCGTCATCGGTACGAGGGTCAAATACACGCTATGTACAACGGGGAGGGCACGACGATAATTACCGTTACTTAATTATCCTAGTAACGTGCGAGCGAAGCGGGCATGGCAGCGACATATTTTAGATGGGCTCCCTGTGGTCTCAGTCGCATGCCAGCAAATTTTGAGATTTGGTTGGTACGTAGGTTCGGTCTTGTATATGAGCCTCGCATTCATGCAGACGCAAAGTGTCAGACGAAGCGGAGAGGCCTTTGGAGAGTTAAATTGAGCCAAGAATCGTCACCAAATCAAAGTGGATATTTCAAATCGAGCCTTGATTTTTCGATTTTAATTTGAGAAGTTCGATGAAGAATGGATTCAAAATTGAACAACAATACAAAATCTTGATTCTTGGGCAAAAGAAGAAAAATATTAGATGACAAAACAGAAAAAAATGCTCGATGAAAAAAAGAAAAAGAATCGCGAAGGCCAAATTGTTATGATCGTGGATCGATCCTGCTCCCTCCGGCGGTCAACAAAGAATGAAGCAAAAACTGCATGCCAGGGCAGCAAGCAGTCAATTACTTAAGGTTACCGTTCAGGTTGAAAACAATTTAGTTGAACAAATTGAGATTATTGCTGAATAGACAAGAGTTTGGTTTTCAATATACGAAAAAAAATTGATATTAAAAACACCGAACGAGATGTTGCAAGTTACATCTTTCACGGGAAGTAAAAGCGCTCCTATGCTCTGATCGTTATTGACACCTGTTGACAAGCAGGTTTCGCGGATTTGTTAATCAAGCTCGAGAAAAATTGCCGAGAGCTCTGTCGATGATGACACACGCGTGGAAACAACGGAATTTATGAAACTGTGCCAGCAAGCTGATGAAGAAGAGGACGAAAGCAACTGCGACTATGAAGTAGGTGATGGGAACACTCCAGAAGAGCTAGATGTTGCGGTGCTGAGATCCTCGAATTGTCAAAGTCACAGCATAGCCTTGCGGCAAATTGGATTATTCGCTGTTTTAATAACCAATGTCGGTCATTCAAATACCCGACGAAGTTCAACACTGCCAAAAAACAAAACAGAAAGTTTGAAATAAACCGAATAAAAACTACACCGGTAACCGTACGCCGCTGCGCATATTCAAAAAATACTGTGCTAAATATCTAGTGATTCGTCACTGAGAACGTGTTTTCCGCCTAATAACATGCCAGGAACAGAAAATGGAACCTGAACGATTGCATGCTCCTCTAGTTTGAAATGCGTTGAATTTTAGTTGCTTCAGCAATATCTACGAAAGCAATGTACAGCTGCTTTTCAAAGCGTTCCGAAGCTAATTGGACCTTGTCTTGATCCCGGGTCTTGATCAGGTGAGGCATTCAATTGTCTGGGGATAATACTAAACGAATCTTGATACTTTATGCCGTTGAATTTGTTTTGCCGAAAACTGGTACATTAAAAACCCTAAAGATGGTAACAATCTTACTGCAACTTTCTGGAACAATATTAAAATTATACCCGGTGAGCGGAATGAATTTTAGACGGAACGCAAATTCAGTGTATTGTAGTCAATAACTGTTTTGTTATGAATAGATCTATATCTTGTCAGTGCTGATCAATATTTGAATGTCAAAACACCGTTCAGAGAACTCTATGCGCGATCTCAGTCCAAGAGTTATTTAAATTCATAGAGACTGTGGTTGGCTAATATATTATAAGTACTTTCAAGATATTTCTGCTTTTGGTCTCCCTGGTTCACCGATTTGACCTTGGAGTTATCTTGTCGTTGTGCGAATCTTTACGAATGAAGGTGAGACAAAATAGATTTTATCAATAGACAGGAATTAATGTTCAACATTTTACAAATCGAAACTGCTGGGATTTTCTTCATTTAGACCAAGATTACATGTAAAATTGGAAGTTAAGCCAACTTAGTATCTTTTGGGGACTGCTGCGAGTTTTGACAAAATACACCAGATTTTTTGTTCTCTCTACGGGCGGGTATTTGCGGGCCACGGTAGCGATAAAAGCGGTAAAACTTTAATCCTGCTTGAAATCAAGCTTTAAAAAAAGTAATATCCTGGGAGATATGACTCGCTGAAATCTCCCTAAAATTCGCTTCTTTAAAGATCACTAGAAGCGAGGAACTTCAAAGAGTCAAGCGAGTGCCCAAAAGTAAAAGTTCTGAAAATATTATTGCTTCAGAAGACAGACAAAATGAAGTAAAACAACACACAGCAGTAATGATTCCAGAAGGTTTCCCGTCTTGGTGCACGAACATGTTAAAAATGCACGATTTATCCTAGTTTCCAATAGCCGCCGACGAGCGTTAGACGGTATTTTCAACTTTTGTCGATTTCTCGAAAACTAAAAAAATCGGCTGAACTTAAAAAATGTTATTTTTGAAACTAGTTCAACAAAGTGGTCTTTCAGACAAATATAAGGAAATCGGAAAAATGACAACTGGCGCGCGATTCTTAGTTTTAATGACAGCCGCTCTTAAACATTCTGTCAAAACTACACTATTATCGGATCGGTCATATGAAAGGTTCAGACGGTTTTCGAAGAGTTTTTGGAATAAACTGTTTTAGCTATAGGCAGGCAACGCAGATACGCAAATGGGCGACTCAACCACGTGCGTCGACAACAGTTTCGGCGGTGGCAAGTCGCATGTAATCCGCCTCTCACGAGACCGCCGGTTACCTTAAAATCTAACACAAACTATTCGTAGCACTTCAGATAGCATTGCTAACTGCTAGTTCTTTCTTATTGTTCATTCCCATTGGGAATCATTTAATCAAACTGACTAGTATATAAGTATAACTACATGCGACTATCTCCAACGTTTCATACACCTAAAGATGCCATTTAGTTCAAAATGTTTGTGCGTTTTAAACTTTTAAACGTTTTACCGTAAGTAAATTTAACTTTTATTGGTGTTTTACTATGAATAATAACAGTTGGGGTTGCCTGTAACAAGAACAAGTCGACGGGGAGACTAAAACCTGAAGTAGACAAATATACTTCCTTGCCGCCCGGGTAATTGGTTTGTTGCGTTTTTTCCTGTTCCGGATGGTTACGCTTCAATTAGTGAAGGCCAAATCCGAGCGGAAGCTGTTTGCCATTTCCTAAGCCAAACCAAATAGTTCCGGAGCTGTCTGCTAGTTTAAATTGAGATATTTATCAGCATAATAACCACAGTGAGTGAATAGATAGTACATATGAGAACAACTTGTCATTGGCAACAATTCGGCAATTCGTCAGCTTCTTCCATTTCGGAAAAAAAATCCAAAGGTTTTAAAGCACGCTACAGTGCCCTTGTACAATATTGAAGCACGCTGCACAGCCAGTCAGAAGACGCGATATATCGGCCTTATTTTATAATTAATTATTAACGCAAATTTTAACAAATGCTTTTTTAATCAAACAAGAACGTTCGTCTTTTAAAATAAACTATGCACTTCTACTTCATTTTTTATGTGAAAAAACAAAAAAAACAACTTTCCATACAAAATCTCTATATAATTATATTCTCAAATGAAAGGTCTGATACAAATACTTTGCTCTTGCTACAACAGCTAAATATTAATAAATGTTTAAGGTAGATTAGAGTTTTTACGTGTTCATGAGAGCGGTTTAGGTTTTCTAATTCTTGTACTAAAAGAGACTCCAGATTACGGCATAAATTATTTAATTTAAAATGCTCGCAATTAGAGTTGACCAGGAAGTACCAACAAGTTATGCATGCAAAGTTTCAAGCCAATCGACAACTGATTGGCGAAGTAAAGGAGTGCATGGGTACGTTGATACAATCCCCCTTCTGAGAGGGAAGGGGCAGATAAACCTCACCTGAAAGAGAGGGTTAAATTAAATCTGTCAGGAGTCTTTCACGGATTTTATTGATTTCATGGTTTTTACTTATTTTACAGGTTTCTGATAAGACTCACGGATTTTACAGACTTTTTAGAAAAACGCAAATAAAATCTGTAATAATAATAATCTTTTATTAGGTAACTCTCTCATTAAAAATGATTTTCAGAAAGGACTTAACTTACATAATATAAAAGTAAAAACAATTAAAACAGCATACAAGAAATATCTATTACATAATATGAATACCAAGACTACAATCTAAAAATTACAAAAAAATGCGCATTGTCAATTTAAAAACCTCAACATTGGCTGCACTTCTGATATCTTTATTCACAAAACTCTAGTCCTTAACGGCATGGTAGGACAGCCTCTGTTTTCCCCAGTTGCTCTTTACTCGTATTGTTAGTAAATGAAGACACAATTGAACAGACAGACTCTTTCAAATATCTTGGTATTAAGTTAAATGAGAAAATGGAATGGTCTGACCACATAGATTACATTCAATCAAAGATTGCTAAAAGATTAGGACTCCTGAAACGCGTAAAACATCTACTTCCAGTTTAGTCAAGGGAAATCATGTACAATACTATAATCCAACCAATGTTGGACTATGGGGACATTGTTTGGGGGGACCGTTTTAATGAAGTCCAAATGGACAGATTACAAGTCTTACAAAACAAGGCCGCTAAGATAATTTTAAATCAATCAATGTTCTCATCAAGTAGTTCCGCTTTGAGTAACTTAGGCTGGAAAACGCTTAGAGTAAGGAGAAGTTATCACAGATCACTATTTATTTTTAAGTGCTTTTTAAATATCTCAGAAATTTAACTTCAACCTGACTCACAAATATTATATTCATAATTACAATACGCGTTCCGGTTCAGAGTTCATCACACCTAAATATGCCACTAACTGGGGAAAAAGCAAATCTGACTACCTATTTGTAAAAGAATTCAATTCATTGCCTAGTACTGTCAAATACTCCAAATCTGTTTCAAGTTTTACCACGAATTACTTCTTACAGTCTTAATCTTTTCACAAAAAACTCTCTCCCTAAGTATATTCAGAAAATAATGTATCCTGACTATAATTCTCTTTTTCGTTTCTAGTTTCAACATTTTTAAGAGTTAACATATACATTATATCTTGTTTGTATTTTATAATTTTATATCTTGTAAATAGTTCTAGTTTTAATTTTTTAAGATTAATAAAGTTTAAGTGTCCCTCTCCCTTCGTGGAAAAAAGCTAAGTAAATAATGTATGTATGTATGTATGCAATAAACTAGTAACTTTCTAGTGATACTTTCATACCTAATTAAGCCTCAGTCTGGTAAAACCTATTTAAAGCTGTTTATTCAAATACTTAAGCGGCAGTCTCTTCAATTTCAGCACCTCCCCTGAAAATGACAATCCCGTTACATAACATAACAGCGGAACATGTATCGGATGTGGAGTTTAGATGCCTGGCGTATGGTTTTCCATATGCAACCTACACTTGGACTAAGAACGGATCCCAGCTGATTCCTAACAGCGAGAAACGTGGGTTGAACAGCACTTTGAAGCTACAGAGAGTGGACGAGAGCAGTGAAGGATGGTACACTTGCACAGCTAGTAACGGAATAGAGACTGTCAGCTCAACAGCCTACCTTAAAGTGCATCGTGAGTGAAAAAAGCAGCAACCGTTGTGTACTGAGTTCAGAAGGATAAAATACACTTTTGATCACTTTCATTAATTTTACATGCCTGTTACAAATCCGTGTTGTATTACAGATTAGGATGAGATTTAAGTTAGAAAATTTGCAGTTATTTTAGTTGGGATATATATAAATGTTTAACGTGTTGTAGAGATATCATAAATCGATTGTTATTTAATAATATTGTAACTGTATTAAGGACAGGGCCTCTAGGTAGGGAGAATAGCTCATGCTTATTGACTGTCCCTTCTTAAAATAATAATTATAACAAATAATAATAATAATAGTAGTAATAATAACAATAATAATAATAATAATAATGATGATAATAATAATAAAAATAATGATATTAATAATAATAATAATGATGATGATGACCATAATAACAATAATAATAACAAACACTATTCTTCTTCTTCTTATCTTATTATTGTAGTTTTTTTTATTAATATAGCAGATATATCATTATTTATAATAATATTATTGTTATTTTTTTATTACCCTTCCCTGTAGTTTCTGCAAATAAATTAACTCAAACTTTTCCCCAAAAAAAGATTTCCCAAAATCAATTTCATTCTTCAATTATGAAGATAAGTTTGGTTAAAATTGGATTTGATGTGTTGACTTGACGACTACATACCTGTAAACCGGGAATGATTATGTAGATTATTTAATGTCAGCTAAACAGAAAACCATTTTTTGAACCTTGCGGATAAACCGCAATTGTGCCGGCTGATATGATACGTGGTCAGGGTCATTTTGCTGTTTGGCTTAGAAACACTATCCACAAATATTTTGATGTGTACGGTTTTCGTAACTGCCCAATAACTCATCATGGATTGGAAACCATTTAGCAGTTACGATATCATAGTTTCATAATCTCAGCTACATGCTTAGTTTCGATTTCTGTGCGTTTTGGTCTAACAAAGTTCTCCAAATGTTTGCGTGTTGTACGAACTTGTTGCAAAAGTCCAAATGCTCAATTATTTATTTTTGTTTCAATGCAAACCAGGCTGAATAGATTCAAATACTCCCACAACTCGACTTAGAGAGCGGCAGCACTAAGCTAAAAAGAAAAAAGCGCATTAGATCATATTTAAATGATAACTTGTGCTGTATAAAAAAGCTAGTTTATTTTTAGTAGCAGTTTTTTTTTCCTAAGCTGTTTTGGATGTTTTTCATAACTACCATTTTTTTTCCATTTCTTTTTTTGGTTTTCTCGTTGCAGTCAAGCCAGTGGAGATCAAAACAACATCGGCTATATCTGATGACCAAGGAAAAGATGTCGTGTTGTGGTGTGCGGCTGCTGCGAAGCCATTTCCAAAGGTCACGTGGATAACACCGAGAAACGGAGGAGCATCTGATGGACGATTTACAGTAAACACTTATCTCGTACCCGGGACTAACCGCGTTAACAGTACTCTAACCATCAAAAACCTTACTTATATGGATATTGGATCGTACACGTGCAAATTTTCCAACTACCGTGGGTCAGTTGAGAG
>JAOBYF010056232.1:0-12426 GCA_025403605.1 Parazoanthus darwini
CTTGCCGCACGACCATGATCGCCCACGTGTCACCATCCTTACCATTCTACAACGAGACGCTGGCCACGGTCCAGCTGGCGGCCAGATTACATCGCTTACGGAAACGAAAAGGAAAGGTACGATGTGATTTGCTGCTCGTTTTGATGACGTCATTGTCTGCATTTTGCCTCATTAGCATAACATGGTATAAACTCGCCTTCAAGCCTGGAACAAAATGAATCTATAAATGATAAAGCATGGTACAATTAGCACTTACTTAAAAGCATTTGAACTTGACCGTTATTTTGAGTAGTTTCGGCAAACCATGTGTACAAACATTTCCAAATTTATAAAGATTTCTATGGCTGGAGGCACTCGCGTTTGCCACTGGTGCACATTTTCTGTTTATCAACGTTTTCAAAGACCTTTATCCCGAGTTATTCAACCTATCGCGCTCACACCTTCGATAAGTATTAACTGTTCCATTATGTTACGATTCTTACATTTGTTTACAGTTTTTGTTTAAATCTTGAAGTTGGATTTATGGTGAGATATTATACTGATGCAACAAATTTAAATTCTACAGAACTGCAGAAAACAGCAAATCGTTTTCCAAAATAAATGCTAAAGCAGCAACTGGTCACTAGTAGGGTTTCTTAATTGGGTGCAATTCTACATATGTTAAATTCTAAAGTGTAAAAGATGACGTCATATGGAAATCTGCCTTTACTTTGACCATACATATTGTACACACACACACTAATATATATGTCTAGAACAATACTTAAAGGGCAATACTAGGACCAGGAGAAATTTCGAAAAACAAGCTGTGTATGTGAAATTAAGTAATTTAAAGCTCCCACAATCCCTTGGGCTAAATACTGAGTCCACCTTCTTAAGAGGTGTACTTAATGGTTCCATAGTGGGTATGTGACATGGTTTTGTTTTCAATTAGTTTAAGAAATAGAAATCATCTCCATTAGGAAAGATAAGTGCAAATGGATAAAAGCTTTAAGAGTTTTGCTATGAATATAGTGAATATTTAGTATTAACTTCTGCTCCACTCGCCACGAGGAGGTTTGAAGACAAACTTTCTTTTTAAGTTCAATTTAAAGATAAGACAACCTGTTTTCGGCGGGTAAGTTTCAATGTTTAAAATACTTTTGAGACCCGACAGAGCCAGAAATCAAGATAGAGCGAGAAAACGGCAAGCATGCTGGTTTACAATTGCGTACTCACGTTTTCCAAAAGATGTGTCAAAGTTTTAAATGTGCGTAATGGCAAAAAGATGTCAAAAGTCGTGAATGCCTTTAATTTTGCGACCATGGCCCTCGTTGCCTTCTTCAATTTTTTCTGACATATAATATATTTATTTTTGACTGATCAAATTGGAACTTGTCTACTAAATTTGGAACTTAATCGTCCATCGATGATATTAACATGAAAGTGAGTATCATCGTCTTTTACTCTGCCAGCGAGAACAAAACTAGGATGCGTTCGATTTACTGTATACGGGAATAGGGAGATGTAGAAAAAAATTTGATCTCTTCAATTAAGCTGTACACTTCCTTCTAAATATACAAAACAAGCACCTAATTACCACAGTTCTGGTCTTATTTCTTGAAAATGCAATTCTCGTTATCCTTTTCCTTAAGGAAATAATTATCTCTCTTGTCGCCAACTCTTTAGAAATGTCACAAAAGGTCTAGAAAGTCTTCAGACAGTCCTCAAATTTAAGAGAATAGAATTACACTCAAATTCTGATTTTAGAACGTAAAATATTTGTTTTCATTTGTCCAGGGATCCGGTACTAGTTCGTCGGGAGGTGATAGTTCTTGTGACGAAGCTCGCATCAGAAAACCCAGGCTGCGGGTGTCTGAGCCACGACTACGAACCAGTGCTCTCTCGGACAAGTTACGCGAAGACTGTCCTGTTGGCGAGCCGGCCAGCTCTGACTATAACTCTAGTACTGGGGAGGAGTCCTGTGACACGGTTATCTATTGTGGCCCTGACGGCTCGGCCCTGAGTGATAGAGAACTCACAGATAACGAAGGCCCACCTCCGATGGAGCCAATCGCTAAACCTAACAAGGATTTGGCAAAGAGGTTAGCAGCTATTGAGAAGGACGAAAAGGAAGAGGAAGAGAAGGAAAATGTGTGCCAACCCAACCTTCCAATCAACAACGAGAACCAAGTGGAGGAAAGCTCAAGTTCAGATTCACTCGAAAAACAACAAGAAGTGGACCTTGGGCAGGAAGAAACCGAACCAGAAGCTGAAGTGTACAATACGGTGGTGGAAGTCACGGATAGGGAAGAGGACACTGAATACAGCGACACTGATGGCAACGTGACGGAAATCGAAATCGAGAAAACCCGTTCCAGTCCTCCAACCAAACCAGAAGTTGCGACTGTACTGGTTCCCTCAAGGTTTGGGCCCAACATGGACATAGATGAGAACATGAACACTGTTCCCGTGCCTGCGAAGGTTGTGTCGGTCAGCGTCGTCACGGAAGAACAGTGCAAGATTGCACACCGATTTTCCAGCAGTACTTCCAGTGATTCGGACACGGAGGGTGTGGTAATGGTCCAGGAGCCAAATTTCTCCTTCAGGACAATCGAGGCTGCTGAGAAACTTGATAGGAGTAGTTTGTCACTAAATGAACTCGGGCTGTCAGAAAAAGAGAGCCTCGAACAAACGTCAAGCGGATCGCTGGATAACCTCCATCGTGGCAGCTCTAAGTCATTGGACGAAACGGGATACTTTGGCAGAAACAGTCAGTTCTTGATAGAGTCAATTGAAAACCTCGATAAGAACTTTGATGGGCCTGTTGGCGAGGCTTTACATCTTGACTGGAAAAATGAAAACAGTGGCGACTTTGAGATCGACGAAGTTACTGACGAGTCTTCTGTTAGTGAGATGTTGGTTGATGAAGATGGATCCTGCGAAGCGACTAGTCACGTGTCTATCAAGTCAGTAGAACTTGACCTGGTTCAAAACCGAGATCTTCAAATGGATGATAGAAAGCGACGCTGTGGAGACGATGAAGCAGCCATCCCTGCTGAAAAGGTGTTTGTCTTAACTGACAACCAGCTGAAGACTGACAGCAGTGCGGCAGAAAAAGGAACACCCTACGTTGACAAGCACCACAAATACAGAATCGAAACAGCCAGGTTGGTAGAGCAGTGCCAGCCGCTACCCTTTGCCAACACTGAAGAGTCTTGTTATGTCTTGGGTGAAAGCAAAGATGACGAGTACGCGTATGACTACAATGACTTGTTTATGAGTATGAAGGATGAGGACGAGGACGAGGATGTGATATCAGTGGATGCGTATCTTACCGATGACATCAACGCAACGGATTTTCCTCACGAAAATGCTAACGAAGATGACGTCAGTGAGCAGGTTTATTCCCCCGAGGACGAAGAATTACAGCACCTGGAGGCGGCTAAACAACAGGAAAATACGGAGATAAAGACTGCCTCCAACAGCCGGTCTAACTCGGACGAAAGCACCGCTGAATCCGAACATGAAATTCCTCGTTCACCAGCTATGGAAACACCTATGAAACTCTTCTACCATCTTGTGCCGTCGCCACATTCTTCTTCAAATGAAGACTCCGAGACAGATGATGCTCAGACTGCTAGGCAGTACGAAATATCCGTCAAATCGTTGTCTCCGATTCCAGAGTGCCCATCCCAAGAAGAGAGCATTGATATTTCTGTTGACAGTATGAGGAGAGGCGACAAGAGAGGCAGCTGCACGTACAGTATTGTCAGTGTGGAGGTTGATGATGCTCAGACGGCCGTTGTAATGGATGCCGATAGCCCTGAGCCAACCTTTGACTCAAAGGAGCTCTTCCGCTCCCTAAATCCCGACCCGGTACTAATCGAGTCACTTCCACCCACGAAAAAGGATTTGAGATCTTTGCTCGAGAAATTCGTGGCAGAGCAGTTGAGAGAGTGTGAAAGCGACGATAAGCCGCGATCTCGATTGTGGTCTTCTCCCGTTGTTTGCCAGCCTTTACCGGTGTATCCTGCTGAAAGAAAACAAGAAACACAGATGAAGGCGCCTTGTACCTCTGATTGTTCGGATGGTGGTGACGTAATGTTACCACCGTTAACTCCCCGGAAAACGCGAGTCCGACCGAGAACAACTCGTTCCTTGACAACAAGTTCGGAGGAAGAAGACGTGATGCTCCCTCCCCTAAAGCCAGAGACGGCTCTTTCGAGGAGCAAGACTCGCTCTTCGGCATCGGGAAGTAGCGAAAACGAATCAATGAAGCCGCCGATTAATCCTCGTCAACCAATTGCACGTTCAAATAGAGCAAGAGTAATCCGTTCACCTAAACTACACAGCAAAATCGAACAAAGTGACTGTCGCAGTGACATCGTTCCCTTCACTGGCCGCAACTTGCGGAAACACGAGTTATTGGATGGTGAGTCGAGTGACAGTTCAACCGCAATGACCGAGCCTTTGAACTTTGATGCGGTGAGAAAGAAACTACCACAGCCTCTTTGTCACTCAACTCCAAGAATTTACGCATCTTCCGCGGATGATTCACACCCAAGTGTTATTTTTCTTGGGACTGATGAAGAAAGTGAAAAGTCGGGCAAGAGAAATTCTGATTTACAAAGGCTAGAAGAAATTACGAAAACACATCAAACTATTAGCAATTCGGACCTAGAACGAGTAAGCACCAGACAAAGTCGAGCAAGAAGAAAAGAATCAAGAGAGTCTACATCAAGTATTGTTCGTTTGACATACTGTGGTTCTGTTCTTTCTAATTCTGAAGAAGATTTACCAGACTTACCATCGGCTCCGGATGGGCCATCAACTCCTCTTCAGACAGTAAACGTCCGTGCTCCCAAATTGAAACCGAAACTTGACAAACCTAAACTAGAATTTCTTGCTATTCCTTCTAAATCACCGTATGCTCCACAAGATGAGTTTAAACTACGGTATGGCCACCGCAGAACTCCTCCAAAGATCGTTTACAGAATTTCCGGTGAGTTTGTTCCTCCAAGCGTAGGTGAGCCTACAAGCATTGTGTCCAGCGGAGGCGAGCGTCTCTACAGACTATCCGGCGAGTTCGCGGCAACAATTGTGACGACTTCCGGTTCACCAACAGAGACAGTGTCCTCGGCCATTCAGGCGTTAGCAGACTCTATGGCCAAGGCGTCAAATCATAGACTGTCGGGTGACTTTGTCGCTACTGTTGTAGCCGAGACAACTGAATCGTCAGAACTTGAAACCTCTGGATCTTCCCAGGATGCTTCACAGTCAAACAGAGCGGATGCGCAACGCGCTTCCTTATTGTCAGCGGTCTCGTCGTGTAGAAACAGTCGCTGCCGCAGCACTGAGGTGGTGTGGACAACACTTGAGCCTACGGTGTCTGACTCGCAGATGTCAGCGGATGAACATTCCATGCCAGACACGCCAGCGGTTGATGTCAAGGAAGAACGAATGGAGCAGCTCAAACTATACAGGTGGGTTACTTGTGCTCTGCCATGGATTGATTCTGTAAACAACTGAAGACGGAATAAACAACGATCAGTAGTTTTGTTACAGCTACACCGTCTTCTAAGCTATTCTTACCAAACACGTTTTCTAATTACTTTTGTTCCTCCGGCAAGTCCAGGAAGGGAGGAGGAAGGGTTTTTAGCCCCCGTAAAGATAGGCTTTTGACCCATTTTGGAATGAAGTTCTTTGACTTTCGCAGTCAAAAGCAAAGTCATTTGGTAGTGTTGGGAAGAAACTCAACTTGCATGGATTATGTTAATTTTTTCTTGACCACTGTAGCACTGCATGAAAGTAGAGAGTTTGGGGGTCTTGCGGTGAATCAGGTCGTTTTTGCACCGAGCTCTTCAATAAAAAAAAGGCCGCAGACACAATATTGCTTTTCATGCACACCCTAGCTTAATCTAGCGTTTCTCTTGAGACGCAGGTAAAAAAGGATCGAGTGTGAAACAGTCATCAAATTACACGAGTAATTTTTGCTCAGCTCATTTTAAGCCCACTTGTGTCCAAGAGATTGTGTGTATGAGAAACGAACAACTGTTACAGTTGTATGAAAAAAGTTGTAGATCTGCGTTCTGATATTGTCTCAGATCTGAAGGTACTAAGAAGTACCAAAAACACAGTTTTAGCAACAGAAATACTTTATTGTGCTTCATTTACATTTTTACTAAGAAAGTAAACTTTCCAAAGCCATACTCGGTTATGATTTATCAAACAAAACTGTAACAATAAGAATACTAATAAGAATAACCAAAAAAGGACAATAACAATGACAAACGCACAGTATGATGGAAAAAAGAAAACATGTAAAAAAGGAACGTTCTTTATTTATCTGTTTATACAGTTAAGAGTTCGTCTCGTATTTTAAAAAGGTTATTTAATATAAGTTGCTAATGCTATGACGTTTTGTTGATAAGAGTGGCGCCCTTGTATTTGCATGACCGAATGTTATGTGAAAGCTCGTTCAATTGATCATATCACTCTTGCTGAACTTATGAATATCTGGGAAGGTTTATACGGTCTTTTTTCTTCTGTCACGTATAACAGGCGCGACAGACGGTCACTCAGCTACAGTAGCGGTCATGCAAGTGACAGTAGCGTGACAGATTCTCCTGGTACACGGACATCACGTGGTCGGCCTTTGACGAGATCGAAGTCAGGTAAGGCACTCTTTGCCTGTATGATCTGCCTGTATGATAAGGCGTCTCTGCCTTAGGGGTGTACGGGTGTAATGTTTTTCTCTTGCGATCTTCCGATATGATTCGCCAAATTAAAATTGTTAATAAAGGGCAAAAACCTTTATTTTGAAAAAGCAAACGTTCCTGATGATGACTTTATTGTAAAAAAAAAATTTGTTTCTTTTAAAAACTGGAAGTTTTTATACCGCTACTGTGTTGCTTGTATTATCACTTTTTTTGTATCTCTTTGTGAAAATTGTTGTTGTTTACTCTTTCTGCTCTGTTTGATTTGCTGTTTTAAAGAAAAGTGATCCATTCTGCTTTTGTCTCCCCAGCATCCTCACGGTCAGACGCGGCCAGTAGCAGTGGGTACGAGAGCATGCGGTACGACTGTAGTCACGCGTCCAGTGACAGCTGCAGTGAGAGAGGCTCCTTCACTTCAAAGAAAAAGCGAGGTGAGTTGAAATAACGAGCGTAGACCTTCTTCCTCCCCTTTTCTACTTCTTCTTTTTCTACCTTCACTGTTACTGCTATATGACCTACATTTAACTATTACTTGTTTTTCTTCTTCCTCGTCTCCTTGTTCCTCCTTTAATTGCTTCTTCTTCTTCTTCTTTTTCTTTTTCTTCTAATTCTTCTTCTACTCCTATTTCTTCTTCTTCTTGTGCTTCTTCTTCTTCATCATCTTCTTTTCTAATTTCTCTGCCACTACTTCTTCTTCTTTTTGTTAATTCTTCTTTTCTTCCTCTTTTTTCCTTTTTTCTCTAACTGAATTCCCTCCATAAGCTACGGCTTAACTTAACATTATCAGAGAATCTTGCACAAGAGTTACGAAAGTGTTTCTAAATTGGGATAGTAATAAATACTTTCTGGTTGTTGTTAGTGTTATCATTGCTGTTAAGACCCAGCAGAAGTCGCTTACTCGGCCTACCAGTTGGCCGCGAATGAATTTCACTGCAGAATATAAATTATTTTAAATAGCTCTACACCTTTTTCTGAATATACGTACTTTATCTCCATAAAAGAGTATTCTACCAAATATTACAGTGAGCCATTGGTATTGTCTCCACATTGTAACGACTATATTGTTACACATTTTTTACAGGGATACGAAGACGGAGCAAGTCTGAGCCACCAACTTCGCGTAAATCATCTCGTAATCGCTGGTTCGGCAGAAAATCGTTTGAGGAACCAGTGGAGATCAAAGTTTACGAAGTGGACGACGTGGACACAATCCGAGGAGCTACTAACATCTCGGACTCTGAGGTAAGGGATAAGCCATTAGATTGTGACGGGGATGGGAGAGGTGGTTTTGCCGGTGCAAGATTATTCCGGCTGTTTTGCCAACGCTGCAGGAATTCTGATTCGTTCAAGTACAGGGGATTTAAGTTAGAATTAAGTTTGGCAGGATTTTTGGCAAAACGAAAAAAGAGGGAGTGGAGAGAAAGCGATAACATAACCTTGGTAGTTTGAAATTAGAAAAAAAATGTTTAAGAGAAAGGGAAAATAGAACAAATGGGGAAAAGAGAAAATGAGTTTGGTCAGGTAAAAGAAAAGAAGAGAAAGGGGAGAACAAGATAGAAAACTGAGTGCAAACTCTTTGTTTAACACAACATTTCTTGCATTTTATTGTAGGATGTTGAAGAAAGAAGAAAGTGCGTTCGACATCTTCGAGAAAAGCAGCAGTCTTTAAAGGAAGAGCTGTCAATGGCAAAGAAAAGACTTATGGAAGACCAAAAGCGATGGAGCTTTGGATGTGAGTTATTCTTGTGATATAAGACAGCTGTGTATCTGTTTTACGAAACTACTGAAAAAATTCATGAAACAGTCTGTGATTTACTCACAAACTTGAGTTGACTAGCGACGGAAACTGAGACGGAAGCACGAAATCCCATACAAACCCCGTAAAACGGGGACGGAACAGAAGAGAACGGAAGTGTTTGTTTTCTTCTGTTCCGTCTCCGTTTTGCAGGGTTTGTATGGGATTTCGTGCTTCCGTCTCCGCTTCCGTCTCCGTCGCTAGTGTGAACCAAGCTTTATTGAGTTATCTTGCTATTCGTCTTGCATAATGTTTGCTGGGCAGATTTTACAAATTCACTTGTTCTCTCAAAACTTAAAACGTAGATGTACATGTGATGTTGGTGTAGCATGCCCTATTACTGTACTAGTACATACACTTACATGTAGCACGATAACGACTTATGCTTTCACCTCTCAGATCATAGCAGTCGATGAAGACAACATGAGGGTGATTGTTAAGTTACACTTAGGAGGAGAGGTAAGCGTGAGCCTGGTTGGCTCAGTCAGTTAGATCGGGGGCCAGGTTTCTCAGTTTCAACACCCGGTCTAGCCAGTGGTTTAATGTTTTATCTCATTGACCACATTGTTCGTCCACGGAGCTTGTTCAAAGTAACCCGCATAGTTTCTGAAGGTAGAGAGTGATTTCTGGTTTTGTTACACGTATATGTATGTGTCAGCAGGACTCTTGGTGTAACCCTAGTCAAGAGCTGAGGTCGGTAGGCGGGGGGGGGGCAAATAGGTCTGCAGCAGTACATGTAGGTTAAATTAAAACGAAGAAGAAGTCCGAATCTAGGTGTATCCGTAGCAGCTGGCGTTACCGTAAGTCGGGACGAATAAAAAAAAGGCCATCAGTGCGTCTGTCCCTTAAAGTTGGCTTGTGAGAGTCTCAATTTACGAAATTTATGAAACTTAATAGCTTTTTTATGGATCGTGGATCTTGACAAGCCTAAATTATTACTTTGAGCAACAAAATCCATTCTACTGGCCAACCCAGGACATATTTGATTCTTTCCCTGTGTTGAGAACCATGCTTTATAAAATTCTAAGGGTTAAATAGGCTCACTTGTCTGACCATTACACTATTCCTAAAAAAAGATGCAAGGATCGAAATGGTTACTACCGACGGTAATACATCATAATATGCCCAAGTGACCATAAACTTAACAATAACTTCAAGTTGAACTCAAGTTCAATGTTTCAGCATTTCTGGCCTCAGCTCAAAACTTTTTTTCATGGCCATTGGGGCATATTACAAAAGTGGGCTACATGTATACAGGTACTCTAATTGTCTTGAGTGATCAAACAATGCATCATTTGATTAATACTGTACAGTAGTTGTCACCTCACCTGCCCTTTGACAAAAGGAACCAACTCAATGTCTTCTTCATCTGATGACTCTGTTACTCCTTCTGCCCTGGCATAGTCAACTCCCGTGTGCTCTTCATCAGATGATGATGATTCCAATAATCCTTCTCCTCTAGCATAATCCACTCCAGCAAACTTGTCATCATCAGATGAAGATTCTAGCACTCCCTCTCCTCTGGCATAGTCAACACCAGTGAACCAATCATCATTATCATCACTGTCACTCTCACTGCCCTTAGTTGGTCCTTCTTGCTCATTATGTAAACCTTCAGAAATGTAACCACATAACATTTCTAAACAGTGATAATTTAAGTGATAGCAGTTTGAGAACAGTTGACGGAAGTGACATGGCAACTGTTGTCAGAAGTGTTTCAATGTTGAATTCAAAACTCACTCGGCAAACTGTTAAAAATACACTAAAAATCATAGACTATAACTAAAGAGCACTTACATAAAAGTTCTAACATGATCTTAAAACACTACACTCTTACAAAACAGAGGCTTCATTTTCTTTTTTACACTTTCTAAGACTTACCTTTTCCTGCACTGATTCTCATTTTTTCTTCTTTCCTTTTCACATTTTCCTTGTTCTTCTTTTTCTTAATAAGCTTAATTTCTTTTCCCTTATCCTTATTTCGTTTCCTTAAATGATAAAAATGTGATGCATTTTAAAAATTCAATATTAGCATTACAATGTAAGATCGAATATGAAAAATAACAATAATTATGCTAATAAGAATAAATTAATAAATTAAAAAACAATAACAACAAATGTTTAATCATAAATAAATACACTTAAGAAATAAATGTATTCACCTGTCTGTTGTTCCATTTTTCCGATTGCCTTCTTTGTTTGGTTCTACAAAGAAAGTCTACCAATTACATTATAGCAACATTTTCAACTCTCATTATTTTATTTAATATAACAAACTAGCTAAATCCTTTCCCAAGCCAAGTGGCTCATAAGGTCTGGTTCTTACAGTATCTCCGGTTTGCATATGCATAGTGTTTTGAAAAGCAGATGAAAGCATGTGACTCCCCCTGGACAGGACACTAATCCATCACTGGTCAGCCCCCAGTAGAAGCTGGTACTCATTTATACAGCTGAGTTGACTGGAGCAATGTTGAGTAAAGTAACTTGCTCAAAGACACAACACAGTGGTCAGGCCAGCATTCCAACTCACATTCTTCAGGTTAGGAGTCAGATACTCTATCCACTCGACCACTGCACCTTATGCACAGAAAAGCACTGCTTTTTTGCTTCATGTTAAGCTTATCCTAGCAATTCATGATAAGTGATTTATGACCAAGCTGTATGAAGTTTATATTGCAGAATTCTATGATCATATCAGTTTAGCACTAGATTCTTCCAATGTGTGCATTCAATAAAATAATGTAAAAAGAAACTGCAAGTGGATTTAGAAACAGAGTACCTTCTTCCTTCTCATCTTCATCTGACAGTTCATAAAACTTGTGGAGATCCTCACTTGATGTAGTACCCAGTTGAGACCCACGTTTATCCACAAAATCTTTAAGAGCAAAAAGAAAATTGTTTAACCAAAAAAATATTTAAAAAAAAGTTAAAAGGCTAAAGTGTGTACAAATAAAACCACACATTTTCGACTAAAAGTCATCATCAAGCCCTGATGACGACTTTTAGTCAAAAACGTTCCGTTTTATTTGTACACACTCTAGCCTTTTAACTTTAATTTTTAAATATTTATAATCTAAGCGAACATTATGTTGAATAAAAAAATATTATATTATGATAAAAATTGAACTGAAGAGTGCTGAGTACATGTAAAAACTTATCATTTATATAGTTTAACTGTCTGCTTAATATACTAATACATTATCATTATCACTGTTATTGATGTACATACACAGCCCACTCACATTAAATTAATAAAGTTTGGAAAGTAAAACAATTATAAATCAAAGTCTTAATCATATAAAGCAATGTTACATGATTGTATATCCTTGTTTACACTAGGGTACATGCCATTGTGACAGCTGAAGATTCTGTGTGTGAATGTGATGCAATTGTGTGAGGTCATCTGTGATTGTACATCATGGTAGTCGGCTTGGTTGTCTGCCTCAGACCGTGATTTGCATTCCACTAAATGGGTATACAATGTAATCCTGATGCAGTACTTAATTCAAACTGCAGTACTTACATTTGGTGGTAAAGCTCTTATCTGTGAACATCTTCTCAAACCTTGAATCAATTTTAACTTTTCTGTCCTTACGAGGAATTTTCTAAAGGAAAACCATAACCATACAAAGTCATGTACTGACTAGATTCTCTTCCAACAAAAAGCTTAAATTTAAAATTAATTCTTATCTTGGTCAACCCAAAATTCAGAAGGTGGAACCCCCTTTCTGAAAATCCTGTCACTGAAATGCAAAATAGTAACCGAGTCTGAAGGTGCTGCTCTGTCAATGTCCAAATAAACACTAATAGAAAGGTTGGGTCTCACGAGAAGAGGTGGGCAGTAAGAAAAATCTATAAGTATGTATGAAAACACAAGCTGAAAGTGTAAAAAAGCATTGTTTTTGAAGACAAAACTTCAACAAAGTATAATGG
>JAOBYF010056343.1:0-12424 GCA_025403605.1 Parazoanthus darwini
CCGCCAATACAAGGAAAATAAAAGGAAATGAAAACTCAATTGTAGGTCTTTGCACGTAATACTAAAACCTTGCTTATACATTATGTTCACAAAGGTTTTGGAGCGATCTCATAATTGTGATGCTTTTAAGTGGGAGGGTTTCTTTCAGTAAAATGACACGACTGGAAGTAAGCCAACAAGTCTTTTAGTTACAGCACAGTCACCGGAGCTGGCGAAGTAAGACGTTCGTAGATAGTAGTCTTTAAAGTCAACCCATGTCATTGTTTCAGTTAAATGGAAATATATTTCAAAGTAAATGAGTCTCAGCAAAAAACAAAAATAATGTAAGTTAATGAAAAGATCATTTTCTTCTTTGAACTCACTTGTGACAAAAAAGAAGGGATGGTATGTTCGGAGGAGGGAAGGAGGTGGTTCTTTTTGGTGGAAAGCAAATAACCGGGTAAAATTAACCTGGGGGTCTCATGGCGGAGTTTCACGGTAGAATATTAAAATATAAAGTGTATAACGTTTAAAAAACTGATCTTGATGATTTGAAGTCGACGGCGGATGGTCCGGTTGGAGTCAACTAACATATAACCTTCTTCTGTCATTCTTTCGGCCAAGTAGTAATCTATTCTCAACACAATAAGCCACATGAATTAAACAAGAACAAAAAAGAGACTAAAGCAATATAGTATTTACCAAACTGCTATTGTTTTAAAGTCGATGGTGGATGGTCCGGTTGGAGTCTTTGGTCACTCGGTTGCAGCGGTCGTTGTGGAAGAGGTGAACAGTTTAGATGGAGATCATGCAATAATCCTAAGCCAGCAGGCGGCGGAAGAAATTGTCCTGGGCCTCGAAACGAGACTCGCGGCTGTGACACAGGAAGACCCTGCCCTGGTTAGTATTCAATCAGAACGAGGAACTAGAAGATCTAGACGACTATTACAAGCATAAATAATATATATGACAAATAGTATCAACAGATTCATCCGTACACCTGAATGTACCCAAAAGCAAACATACTGGCCATGAATGTGTTTTTGATTCGCTAATGGCCCAATACAGCAGAAACTCTTGAATCTCACACGTACAAAACATGTGATTTCAGTTAATGCAACATGATACCAAGGTCGCACATACTAAAATGTCTTTGTTTAGTAGAAATAGTAAAGAAAACATTCCTGCTAAGCAGAGATCTATAGATATATTAGGCAAGAGCGAACAAGGTCCTAAGCCATACGGCTCGGAATTCAGTAATAGTTTTAACATTTACGTCGTCGTTTTTGATTACATATTCTTGATAACTAAAGCAAAAACAAGTTTAGAATTACTAGCAACTGTTGTAACTGACGCTAAAATTGTTCTAAATGCCGGTTTATGTGGAGTGATGTAACAACCAATGTTCCACAAAAGGGTGAACTTTTTTACTAAGAAAAAACACGTATTACCTGTCGAACGGCAACGGTTTGCCTTTCAATTAGGCTAATTGAACATTTTTAAAGAGAGTAATTTTTGTAACCGTCATTAATATAATGGCACAATATGTGACTTTTGGTTAGGGTTTTAAAGTACATGTAATACACGTTTCGAGAAAATAAGATAACATTTTAATTTTTCAATATCGATGCCAGTTGACGGTGGCTGGACAAGCTGGAGTCAGTGGTCGGTCTGCAGAGGTCGTTGCAGAAGAGGACAGCAGGAGAGAACACGATCTTGTACCAATCCGACGCCAGTGTCTGGGGGACGAAACTGTCCTGGACCCGTTAAAGAGACCCGGGAATGTGATACAGGGCACAGTCAGTGCCAAATTGGTAAGCAACCCCCTGTCAGTGTTTTTAAAATGTTGCCGTCTTTCCTTTCAGAATTTTTGCAAACCTGCGGAAACAACATTGATAAGTGTATTATAAGGAAAAGAAATTCGTGTCTATTTTTTGTATGAAGTTGTAGTTGAGCAAATCTTTATTTTAAAATAAAACAACTAAAGCAACGCTTTTGGAATTTTTTGTTTATATTGACTCTTGATTCCTAGTATTCTTAACCAGCTTTCGTTCGTATTACTTTGCTGATGCAATATAGTTGTTATAAAAAAATATTATTAATGTTGTTATTACTACTACTACATTTATTTGTTCAATTCACACAAAATCTTGCATAACTGAATCTAGAGAGACAGTTGTTGTTCATAACGGAATGAAAGAAGCTTCGAGGAAGAAATCAAAAATTGCTTTTATTGTCTTAATAACCAAACAAATAAAAAATAACTGCCACGCGAATTTTCAGACTTTGCCGGCATATTGTAAGAATTATTTTATAACAAACCATGCCACAGTTTTCCTTGCCTAGACGACAACATCCAACAAAAAAACTCTTAAAAGACAAACATAGTAAATTGTTCTAATGTTATCGATTTTTTTTATCAATCAACTAGATTACGTGTATCCTTCAATTTATTCCAAAACTTCTCTCATTTTTTAAAAAAATTTACCAGCACTTTACATATTAGTGCAAAATGTTGTGTAGTTTCATTTTTTCCTTAGAGAAAGTTTTATGTGAAAACGATTTACAAAAGTATATAGAGTTTGATTTGGTTGTCTCACAGTTGACGGAGGATGGAGTCAATGGAATGCGTGGACAAACTGTGGTGGTCGATGTGGAGTTGGTGTTCAAAGTAGATTCAGATCGTGTGATAACCCTACACCGGCACAAGGGGGACGCAATTGCGTTGGTCCGTTTAGGGAGACTCGCACGTGTAATACAGGAAGACCGTGTCCTGGTAATTATTCTCTAAAATATCTTCCCGGATTTTATTATGCGTTAACAATAAGCGTTTCATTGTTTTAAGATATAACATTTATTTTAAGATAAAGTTAATACTATTATTGCTATTATTATTATTTCTTCTTCTTCTTCTTCTTGTTATTATTGTTACTGAAATTGTACGCGAATAATTTTCCAGTCGACGGAGGTTGGTCGAATTGGAGCCAGTGGTCCGTCTGTAGGGGTCAATGTGGACAGGGTGAACAGGACAGACAAAGATCTTGTATCAACCCCAGGCCGATGAACGGTGGCAGAGATTGTATTGGAAATGCAAAGGAAACTCGCAATTGTGATACAAAAAGGCCGTGCCCTGGTTAGTCAACAAAAAAAATTGTTGTACATCAAATTTTTGACTGATAATTGCGATGACCATAAGTTTTTATTTTTTGTAAAAACAGTAACATTCCACTGATACACGATAAACAACTTTAATGCTAAGCATTAAAAACGTAAATCATTTGCTCAAAAACATCTTTCTTTTTATTGTTACCTGTAAATAACTGTCTCAAATAACGGTTGGCTCATGTGCAATACCTTTCACTACGTGTTCGCTGCAAATATTATCGCGCTCATGTACAGTCTACTACATTTTTGGTTAACGTGCTCAGCGTAATTGCACGTGGCAGTAATGTAGCTTGCTTACCTGAGTATTTAAAGATAGACCTTGCATGTTTTAAAGAAAAAAAAGGGAAAACAAATGGTAAATGATAAGACATACATTCGATCGTTTATCACAGTTATTGTGATTTTGTTAATGTCTCGAAAATGAGTAATTTATTAATAAGTAGTTTACTTCGGCATCGGCAAATGATCATTTGCTCGCCAATGAGAAATCACAGTTATTTGCTCCAGTCATCTTCTTGTTATGTTTCCTCTTCCCACGCTCTCAGATTCTTCTCAGGTTCGTCTGTTTGTTCTTACTCACGAGCTTTCGGCAATCCTGCCCTCTTCAGGTGAATTTACTGTTAGTGTAACTTCTGTTATGTCTATCTGTATGTTTTTACCTTGTATGTGGTGGTTGTTTTTGTCGCGTTTGTTTCCTACGTCAACTTGACGTCCTCACACATTTATTCTCCTCACGATCTCCTTCTGGGGAAGAGGAAACACAACAAGAAGAATGTTGGACCAGCCACGATTGCCCAAATGAAGAATCTAGTAAGCAATTATTTGCTCAACCTCGTCTATTAATTTAAAACAGTTATTGAACGAGGTTGGGCAAAATATCGTGATTTGTGAGTTTGGAGCAATTTACGAGACACAACCGAGTACAATAATTGTTTTATCATTGATCTTTTTGTTTTCATTATATTATTTTTTAGTTGATTTTGCAAGATCTTCTTCGGAAGTCTCTAAAAAGCCATAACCCACCATCGCCCGTTCAAATGTTAGCAAATTGATGGATAGGTTAATCGACTGCGCACAAGCAAAACAAATATTGCAGCAAACACAAGGGGCGAGCTAACGCGCATGAGAAGTTAATTACAGACGACGCAATGGTCACTCAACCAATCAAAAGAGGGAAAATTTTTGAATGATAAAACTGAATGATAAATGTAATTATTTTCCCAGTTGATGGAGGATGGAGCGATTGGAGTCAGTGGTCAGTCTGTAGGGGCCGATGTGGACAGGGTGAACAGGAAAGAAGCAGATCTTGTACAAATCCCAGGCCGACAAACGGAGGCAGAGGTTGTATTGGGGATGCAAAGGAAATTCGCAAGTGTCATACAAAAAGACCGTGCCCTGGTTAGTAAGCAAAGGGTTCTAGTTTAAGGAAAGCTTTGTGCATAAAAACTACAAAAGTCAGACGTTTATTTGTGTATACACAATGACTAGTGACGCCAGTATTTTCTTTAAAGAAGAAGCGACTGCAATACACTACTGCATGAGCTCGAGAAACGTTTCTAACGGTTAGCGATAAAAATGTTTCTTTTTCGCAGTTGCAATTGACGGAGGATGGACGGATTGGAGCCAGTGGTCAGTCTGTACAGGCCGATGTGGGCAGGGTAATCAAGACAGACGAAGATCTTGTACCAACCCCAGGCCGATGAACGGCGGCAGAAAGTGTATTGGGAAAGCGATAGAAATTCGCAAATGTGATTTACCCGAGCCGTGCCAACCTGGTTAGTAAGCAAGAAGTTATAGCTCTCTCAGACAACTTTATCATACAACGCGTGATACATTCATGAATAAGTAAGAAGGTGATTGTAGTATTTTTGTACAAACCATACTTTAGAACAATGATTTTCGGGCGCTGTAATTGGCTACTCAAGCAAAAGTTCTACAGTGTTTATCTCTTCCAGCATTTCACGCATATCACGATGCAAACGGCATCTCAATTTAAAATCGGTAACTTTCTTTCTGTTTCAGTAATCGCAGCCTATACGATCAAACCATTGTCAGAAAGTTCGTATCCAAACTGCGCGGAAAACTGAAAGTCAAATTGATTTCGTGAAGCTACTTCAAACCCGGGCTCTCTGTCAACAACTCCAGTTCAACTGCATGCACTCCTCTGGATAAATTGGATTTGCCTTTTGTTCCAAGTCCTGTCCAGATCAAATACTTCTCAGTTGACAAGATATTGTATAAACAGTCCGGGTTGTTTGTAGAAATGCTCTAGCTCACTCTTCTTTTTCTTGCAGAATATTTCTTGACACAGTTAACCATAATATTTTGGTCCAAAAACTACAAAATATTGGATATGTGTAACTGTATATTGAAGGGTATATGACTTGATAATTGTCACTGGTTTTTTCATACACCCTTTACTCTCCTTAGTTTTAAAACTTTAAATACTTCCAATGTAAGAAATGTAGAGCTTTGAGTACAAATTAAGATATTGTTGTTGTTGTAGTTGTTGTAAAGAACGTGACATTTTTCGTATCTCGAAGAGGATGTTTTTGATGCGTAATTGAGGCTAAGAAGTAAGGGTTTGTTAAGCCTCCCTATGTAAGTCAGGAAACGGAGACGGAAGCACACAGAAAAGCACGACAGAAACGTACACAAACTGATAACGTAAAATTTCCATTTCTCCTGTCTCCGTTTGTGCTTCCAACGCTTTTACCACGGAGTAAGCCAAAAAGACGAAAGAAGAAGCGGAAGCTAAAATTTTGAAACAATCACAGTGTTCATTCTCAGAAAGCAAAAGAACACAATAGCTTGCCAGGGAGCCGTTTGCCTTGCAAATCTGGTCTCATTTAGCCTACATTAGAACGTCACGTCCTTCTAGTTCTGTCGTTGTTTCTGTTTCTGCTTCCAATGCTAATGTAAGCAAGACACTTACTACTAAAAGCAAAAACTAAGAGCAGTGACACCGGGACCGTGAAGGCGAGGGACTGTGAGAGTTACTGAGAAATGGTACTTGCAACTCTTCTCAAGTTTATTGCCACAGGTTCAAGATATAATTGTGGTCTAATCTGCAATGTGATACTGATCTGCAATGTGATAATGTTGTGGTAGTTGTATTGCTGTACTGAAGGATCGATGTGGGGGTAGTAAAGAGTTTTTCAATAATTCTTTGTGTTGAAAGCGTTTTCTCTTCGAATCAGTGTCATTGCACTTCTGATTAACAAGGTCATCTCCACCAACTTACGTTTTGTTTAATTTGTTTGCTTAAGCAAATCCCTGCCACGGCATGTACTGTAAAGGCCGCCTAGTGTGCAAGGTGGTTAAAGGACGTGCCACATGTATTCCCGGATGTCCTCAAAACTGTCCAAGGGAGCACCATCGTGTCTGTGGGACGGATGGACGGATGTATGCAAACGTGTGCACACTGAAAGCAATCGCCTGTAAGAACAACAGCGGTGTGGAGGTGTCCCACAGTAGAAGCTGCTGGCATCGGTACAAAAAACATTTTGGTAAACGATGAAGCTTCGTCTGTATATACTTTGCTTTTCTGCAAAGCGACAAAATGAGCATTTCATTAAACAATGTTTTATGGTTAAATTCCTTGTGTTCTCTGATGATTTTAAATGCACAGCTCGATTCAAGTTTTGCAACTAGACCAAAATATGATCGAGTGCGCGAAATATACCTCTCATATGTGTTGATCAAATTTTCCCCGAATGTGAAGTTTAAACGTCCAAGCCCCTCGCAACCAACTTAGAACGACAAACACTTTCCTTTAATTCTCATTGTGAACAAGGCTACAGATGTAGTTAGAAGTTTAATACTTATTTAACCTTCACATTGGGGAAAAAATTCAGCATAGTTTTACACAAACTTCATACTGAACCGGATGAATAAATCTCCACTCAAATATACCTCTTACTGTTGTACTGGAACCAATCTTTAATGTACACACGAACTCAAACTCTCTGACACGTTTTTTTTGCGCCACATTTTTGCAGACACACGTAAAGCAATAAGCAGTAGTAATTTGTGATGTTCAAGAAAGCATTTAAACATCCATTCCCTTCGCCGAACGTGAAATTAGAAATAAGTTGCGGCCAAATAAAGTTTTTATGTAAAACGAAACGAAATGGATATTTTTAGCTTAAGAAAGTCACTATCACCGGTTTTCCAGTGTTATGTGGATAGAAAATTTAAAGTGATACTAAACCAACCATTGCAGGCTGGCCTCAGGCAGTTGCTGAATGATACAGATACGCAGTTATTTCGACTACAAGCATGAAACGAACTTACCGAGCCGCTACTGCTTTTCACCATGAAAATTTTGCTTTTTTATATATATTTTTTTATCTCAGATGGAAAAAAGGGGAGAGAGTCACGTTTTAAAGGATATATAGTGCAGGTGGTATTTCTGCTCTCAAATTCAGACTTTCTAGCTAACAACAAGAAAGACAAAGTATCCCACAATTTTATCCAGTTATTTGTCTTTAACACATGCGTAAAAGCACAGGTGAAACTATATTGGTTTTTCAGACCTAATGGTGTGTAATGGACGTGGCAAAATTTCTCTCCTTGAAGTTTTAACTTGCTCATACTAAATCTTAAAATCATACATACTAACATAGGGCATATGAAATGGCAAGTATTTACATTTCCTAGTGGGATGTGGAACTTCCAGTTCTCGACCACTAGCAGTAGCAAATCCAGAAACTACAAAATACCCGATTCTTATAAGACAACTCGTATAATAAACGGTTTAACGTTCTACAATCCTTTTAAAGATCACATCACATAGGCAGATTTGTTTCAGTAATACGGTGTCAGTACATCCGTTCCCGGATGGGTGGGGAGTACTCGACCTTCGTTCGGGTAAGGGTGCGGCGCATTGGCTGTCAAACCTCCTCATGAGTCATGGCAAAAAGTGGAGCGTTTGTGACGGTATAAAAAGCATTCGTCTTTGACAATTTATCGAATCAGTTTAATTCGCCACTATAAAGTTCAATAAAAGATAACAGGCATTCTGATATTCAAGTAGCCTTGGGAAAAAAAACATTAGACACTGAACGTCTGGCAATTGCAGTTTTTTAAGTGCTATCACACCGCCTACTGCTCAAGTTTCTCCAAACATATAATAAAAGCAAGTTTGAAGTATGCAGCAGTAAGAATCCATTGCTATAGTGGTATAAAATTTAAAGAAATACGAGCAGTATATCGTCAGAGCATGTCTTACACACTTGTGCAAATTATTTTAATTGTGCACACGACCAGCAGGCAAATCTGGTAAACTTCAAAACTGGAAAAAATAAAACTCTGAGGCCGTGCTCTAGGGTTTATAAGATACAACGGTTTCGGCTCTTGGAAGTCGTCCATGATCAGAGTTTGGTTCTTTCTTTGAGTCTCAAGCTTGTTGCTGTTATTACGATTCTCGTCAGCCCATCGAAGGCTGCCCTCTGTTTAATTAGGTCCTTTAATGACAGGTTGAGCTTGTTACAATTCCTTTCACAAATTTATAAACAATTTCCTGTGTGTCAAGATTTCACATAAATCTGACATGAGATTCAACCTTGTTTCAGTTATAAGCTGTCAAATTATTGTTTGTACAGCTCTTTCTTAGCATGTCGCATGGCACTGTGGGCATCGGAGTCAAGCAGTTTGGTCAGGGCCAGAAAGTCAGTCAGTAGCACAATAAGTGTTTGTGAACATGGAACCTGACTTCGACTTGAACTATTGTTTACGGCCACTAAAGGTATATTAAAAGATGAAAGTGGTCCGTATTAATCTGCAATGTTACTAAATATTGTAATATGTGTGAACAAGGAGCAGTGGGGGTAAATTCCCTTTCAATAAATCCTTGTTTTAAAAAGAGCTTTCTCTGAGCAGAGTCATTACACTTTAACAAGGACATGTCTAAGGAGCCCAAGAAAGGTCACTCGACTTCTCTCTCACTGCCTTTCTAAGTGCCATTTTCATTGACACTTTTACTGTCAGTTCGCTGCTAATTGTTGCGGCTCGTGACTATTGATACAGTTGTGAAAGATAACAGTTCGTGTCCTGCTTGCTGCTTTATTATCTGCTAACGTTTTCTGTGTGCTGCATGCTGTTCCATATACTGCATCTTTAAAGGACGGAGCAGTTTTCTCGAGGTCATTTAATAGAGGAGTACTTCAAACTGGGCAATAAAACAAAAGGAAATTTTAGGCTTCCTTCTTACATTCTCCTACCGGAATGCATGACTAGCAATGCACGTGTCTTAAGCCCGCAAAAAATGGCAGGTATAACTGGCAGTAAAAACGGCAGTAAAAAAAACAAAAGTGGCATTAAAAGTGGCAAAAATGGCAGAAAAAGTGACAGTAAGAAAGAAAAATGGCAGAAAAAATCAATGACATTAAAAACAGTTAAAACAATGATTTTGAAAGAAATATTAATACTACAGCTTATGAGCTAATGCAATGTTTCCTTAAAACATACTTTGGCAAATAAAATTGTTTTAAATACTGTATTTATACTAAGAGCGTAGCTTTATTTGGTTACATTTATCCGTCAATTTTCGAAGTCCTTAACGTTCTAAATGTTTCTGTTTCCGACCAGCAAGTTTTGAAAGAAATCCAAGCATTTTTACATTCATGACGTAACTAGCTTGCGATTAACTGCTAGTCCACCCATTTTTTTTCCCAATGCGTTGAAAAGGAACCCCCAAAAGCCCGGGTAAGATAGGGTCAAGAAACGTTGTAACCCTACTTTAAAGCGTACTCAAGTTAACGCAACAAAACATAAGTATAATAATGAATAACAGAATGCCTGATATATGGCATGGTCGGTAAATAAAGGCTTCATTCACTTTTGACAATCATAGGTTGTTAAACTGTCCAATCTTTAATTCTTGGTTCCTACGTTTTAATCAATCATTCAAGACTGAGTGTCAGTCGGCTTTTCCGTATAATTTATCAACCAGTCAGGTGGACCCTTGCATACGCGCTAATCACCCTGCGATAAAGAAAAAAAAAGAACATGTTTTAGCTGTTTATTCAGGTTATAGGGTCATTTTGATCACACTCCTCCTCCTAAGCTTAAAGTATTGCCTGATATAGTATTTATCCTTTCCTCTTCCTACTTAGTTGACTTATTTTATTTTTCAAATATTTTATTTTTCAAAAACAGGTCAGTGCTCGCCGGGAGGAGGGGTAACACAACCTGCTGTAACTTACTTCGCAGTACTCTTCTCAGTACCGGATAAAAATAGAAAGATTCTTATCTCTGAGGAGGAGGGGAAGTGGCTACAGCCCCCGTTTCCTAGTGTTATTTTTGCGTTTTTGCAAATACTACCGTTCGTTCAATTTGCCTACCGCCAGTCCACCTACCCGTTTTTTTAAGAAAACGATGAAAATTCTTCGCCGTGAAAAATGTTGGAGGTTGCAACAATCTCCTTCCTGAGAGGAAGAAAAATTTTCCTTGATTAAGAAAAAGTTTAGTTATTGTGCATGTACAACAAAATTATAGTCAATCAAAGAGTCCGATTGTGGATATCCGCAAAGGGCAGTCGAGAAAAACTTATGTCTAAGACAGTGAGTACAACTCAAATGCAATCCACCACCAAGAACATTTAATAATTCATATAAAATGTTATGTACAGAACGTAACGTAAATCACACTAGCAAAAGTTGGTCGGATATAAACAAAAAAGTCAGTGTTTTGATACTTACCTAAACACGACCTCCCTGTATGGCAACTGCGAGTTTGAATTTCGTATCCGTAGCAAGAAATCCTGCCGTATGCGGACTTTGAGTTTGAACAAGGCAACAATGGTCTTTGTCTCTCCTGCTCACCTTCTCCACAGCGACATCTACAGAGTGACCATCCACTCCAACTCGTCCATTCTTCGCCAGCTGTAAATCAGTCATACAATAAGGTACCAACATTTTACATTATTTCAAAACCAGGTGCAGCAGTTGCATATGAATTACTTTATGCTAAAAAACAGTGGGCCTCAAAATATGTAAGATCTAACCCGTGCACGGTCGTCCTGTGTCACACATGCGAGTTTGTATAGAATGTCCATCGCAGTGTCTCCCTCCGTACATTGGCTTGGGATTGGTACAAGATCTTTCTCTCTCCTGTTCACCGTGTCCACATCGACCCCTACAGACTGACCACTGGCTCCAATCCGTCCATCCTCCATGAACTGAAAATGATAAAATTTACATTCCCATAATGCTATGCCATACAGTATCTTGATGTTTGGATACCATCTCCAAAGCAATAATCCCCCCCCCCCCCGTATATGTGTTGACTTTGAGTTTGAACAAGGTATCAATGACCTTTGTCTCAGACTCTCCTGTTCACCTTCTCCACAGCGACCTCTACAGAGTGACCATCCACTCCAACTTGTCCATTCTTCGCCAGCTGTAAATCAGTCACACTAAAAGCTACCAACATTTTACAATATTTTAAAAACAGGTGCAGCTGTTGTATATGAACTACTTTATAGTTACAAACAGTTGGCCTCATAACAGGTACGAACTAACCCGTGCACGGTTGTCCTGTGTCACATCTGCGAGTTTCTATAGGATGTCCGTAGCAGTGTCTCCCTCCGTACATCGACCTGGGGTTGGTACAAGACCTTCGTCTGCCCTGTCGACCCTGTCCGCATCGACCTCTACAGACTGACCACTGGCTCCAATCCGTCCATCCTTCGCCAACTGCATTTTAGATAAGATGGTTACAATCACATTAGGATTTGAGTGGTCTATACAAGTTTGCAACCGAAAGTGCAGCAATGTTTCAATATCAGCAACAGGGAAAAAAGAACTCATTTCAGCATACATGTATAAACAATATAAGAGAGGGGAGGTGTTATGTGTTTGCCCTTTCGTTAGGTAATTTGAAGGGATTATCGAACCTGGTTACTTAGCTGGTCGGTTTTTCTCAAACTGCCCTTCTTGACCTATTTACATGTCAACCATTTCGATAACTTTTTTGGCATATTAAAAAATGTAGGCATATAATATTGAAAAAGAAATTTGGTATTCATTAGTTCATCTATTTGATACATTAATACTGTTAAATTGACAATGATTACCATTGGCTACATTTAATCAAAATACGATGGTATTTTTGTTAATATTCTAAAAAAACTTAAATGGTGTTTCCTGAAGACAGCAATTGCTGTTTTCCTATTCTTACCCGATGGTTGAGTGGTTGGAGCGGGACCAGCTGTGAAACTGACACTGAAGCCCGTCCCTGTGATGCTTTCGTCCGATCTAAATTTCACTTAGATGCT
>JAOBYF010056454.1:0-12423 GCA_025403605.1 Parazoanthus darwini
AACTAACGACTATTCGCGGATAAAAACCTCGCTAAAAACCCACAAAACCGCCAGCTACGCAGGCTAAGGTTCGGACCTTACCGACTACGCTTTGTCACCTACTTTCCTACTTTTTCATGTTTTAAAACCAACTTGCAGAAGTACTACTTATGTAAACTTAACTCTGACCGATTCTCTTTTGCATGCAGTTGATCGCCATCTCGGACACAGCAGGCCCGTAGGCAGGATTTTTGTCGGGGGACGGTGCAAATTTCGTCAACTTGGACTCTTAAGAGCCAAATTTATGGGACAAACGCACTTATGATCGTTTTTTTTTAGTCGTTTCGATTTATGGTAGCACCTACTGTTACAATAAACCTATTTGTGCTTCTTCATTGTCTTCTTAAACCCCCAAATGCGGACCTTGTTGGGTCTGTGGGGGGGGGGGGTGCGTACGCAGCCCGCGCACCCCCCTGCCTACGGGCCTGCACAGTACACGCTTTACCAGACCAAAGAACCAGTTCAGGCTAAAGTTTATAGTTTCAGTATTTGTTGAATAAAACTCCACAGATAAAATTGTAAAGTTCACGATTATGTTTCTAACCAAAATTGAATTTTCTTTTTTAAAAACGTTTGCATCAACTTTGTGTTGAACATAACATTCGGTTAACATTAGACCGACGTGGTTTTCGTTTTCAAAAAACGGCTCAATTTGGCAACAAAAATCAAAATTGCTACTGTTGCGTAAGAGTTACACAGAGCTTACACACACTGACAATATACGGTACTGTCCATTTTACGAAATCAATGTATGTCCAAACTTATGTTTATATAGCTGAAACTACAACAATCTGGTAATGAGCACAATTTAATAACAATTCCCCACTCCAAAAATGAAAATGGAAATGGACTGGAACCGCCTACCCAAACGGTCCTAGAAAGTGCTGAATGCTACAAATGCTAATTTTACAAGAACGAACAATACACAATCATTAGCGGGTAGAAACCGTGATGAGATTCGGACAATGGGTTTTCCTTATCGCGTTGTTTCTTAGAGAGATATAGTCACATGCATTGACGCAAAAACAATAGTGTCGGGAAGATTGTTAATGATCAAATGTCCGAAACATTCGTTTGAGCACTGCCTTCTGGGAACGTTTGGGAAGACGGACCAAGTCATTTTGTAGTGACGAATTCGAGGTTGAAGTCACCAGAATCAGTTCAATATCTTAAAACATGGCTACCTGAAAGAATAGTAAGGGGAGCTAACGTATAATTGTTAAAGAGGAATGGACTAAACTTGAAGTCAAGCACACGAAGATAATGTAACAAAAAACATTGTGAATGTTTTAAAAATCTGCCGCGTGCCTTACTGGTTTCTGGTCCAGTTCCCTCAAGCACAAGCCACAATGATGTATAATGTATATAATGATATACATTTGATGATGCCTTCTGGGAACGGTTTGGTAGATGGACCTATTCTTATTGTAGTTTCAGGAGTGGCGAGTCACCAGAACCAGCCTCGGCCAAAATTTACTGGTATTTGATAATGTAAAAAAGGAGATGTAATAGTGGGAAATTCAGGCCCGTAGACGGGAGGGGGGAGGTGGGGTGCGCGGGATATCCAAGTTTCTGTCGTTGTATGTTTCATTACCCTTTTAAGCCTAATTCAGAACATTTGTTTTTGATGTATTTTAAAAGAATAAACTTTCAATCGCTTTAACAATTACGTCATATTCGTTAAGCTTTAGATACGACGTACTTATTAAACCAGGCCGCGCGGCGAGCAAAAGACTGGGCCTTGTTTATACACAGTCACTGAATAGTTTGAGTGTGAAAATTAAGAAAATCGAGTTGAACTGAAATCAAACGCAGAACGCCTGATTGCGGCTTCTTACGGGCTTTTACAAGGAAAATAGGATTTCATAGACACAAAGCAATACACAGCAACTGAGGCCTGGACAATTTTATGTCTTTTAAACTGATCTGCGTGAAACTCGTAACCCGTGATCCAAGTTTGAATCCGCTGGGATAGAGCTCTTTTTCTCAGTTTGTCATCCGCAACAGCATTATGTATGAGCCTGTAACACATCATAATTTGTACGTTATATAACAAAAATTGAAGCAAACTAAAGGCGAAAATGGAAAGCGCTGTTCCATTCAAATCGGTTCCATCCCCAGAAGTAATCCGTTCGTTCCGGAAACTTTTTACTGGAATGTTTTGTTCCATTTGCAACAGCTAGTTGAGCGGGAAAGATAGGCCTATAGGTAAGTACCCAGGTCAATCCCAAAAGTCTTTTAACGGAGTGTCTAAAGGCAGGAGTTACCTGAAAGATGGGTAGGGGAGCTAACTTATGTTTGTTTAAGGGGAATGGACTAAACTTGAAGTCAAGCACACTATGATGAATGAGGCAAGAAACATCGTGACTGTTTTCAGTTAAAATGTCTGCCGCGTGCCCTACAAGTTTCTAGTCCATTTCCCTCAAGAATAAGCCACAATGATGTATACTGAGTGTCATGATATATATTTGATGATGGAATTTTTTGAACCTGAATTTAGCCGCATGTTCCTTTCAAAGGACACTACATCATTGCGTAGCCAAACGCGCCAAACGAGGTCTTTTCGGCAGACCTGGATTCAGCACTGATTAATACATGTTCTTATCTCGATCGTATGATATAATAGTGCACATTTTGGTGTCTTAAAAACGGCTTGGACGAGGGTACTAACATTGCTTCAACAGCTTTAGTAAATCAATACGCGAGTGTCTGCCACACGTTTTCTTTAATGTTTTTATCACGATGTTTTCATCACTTCTTACAGTTCTCGCAGTATTTCTAGAGCTATAGCCAAAAGATAAAATAGCAAAAAACTGTATTGATTAACGAGGGTTCTAGTCCTGGCAGATGTCATATTGATATACGGCTTTTAAGAGTTCTTTCTAAATTGTAAAATGACAACGAAAGTTGTTGAAAACTACAGCAAAAAAAAAAAAAGTTCGGTAAAGCGAGTATACTAAAGCGCTCCGTTGTTCATAAGCGGAGGGACCATATTTATTTATACACAGTAGCTCCGGCAACTTGGCGTGGACGGCCAAAATGGTCCCCTGATTGGCTGGCGCCTTTGTTGGACCCCATCTGGAGCCCGATGATGTTCTGTCCCTCCTTCAGTTGTTCGTCCGTCCATTCGTGAGGTTGGGCCTCGGCTTCCTTGGGCCCTAGACTTGGGACATTGAGTCCAAGAGCCCCTGCCTGATGACCATTTAAGGAAATCATATATCAATATACTGCAGTATCTTTTTTACCCTCCGGGTGCTGAGGTTGTGTGTGAATGCTACCGGATCGAGTTTTCCATTTTGGTACAACTTTATCCCAGTTCAAACACAGGCTGCCCAAGTATATGTTGTGATTCATATTAATGCAATTTAAATCACCTGCATGAGAGATCTTTGTACGACAGTGTACGTTGTGTTAGCTAATACTTAAACGGTGGATTGATTTATAAGACTTTGTATGGTCGAATCGACGATCGTCTTAAAGTAATAATGTATCGTAATTATTGTAGAAATATAGTTGACCAACCACAAGTGTGCAGTTTACGCCATTCTGTTGCCGTTTTCGAATGGCGTAAAATGTTGTGAACAATACACAAGTACGTAGCTCACTCAAAGTAGGCCAACTTTATTTCAGAAAAAATTACAATTATTTTTAAACATTTTTCCAATTTTACTGGAATTGTGAGATTTGGGGCTTCGTAATTAACGGTATATGGAGCTACAATCAAACATTCCTTATGTTTAATAGCGGTGTTTTTTTTTCAGTGTTCTGGCTAGGTTTGGTTGAACTTTGCGTTGCGCCCTTTTCAGTCCAAGATAAAAACTGGCAAATGTGGGGCAGACGGACGAACAACGTCATTCATTCCGAGAACGCGTACAGCATCACTTAAACGTGCCCCCCCCCCCAGATCCCCCTTCCTAAGGGTGTCTGTGTTTGTGTGTGTGTGTGTCTTTGTCCTATCAATGACTGTATGTCTTTGGGAAGGTGGAAGAAATAAGAACTCCGCCATTAATAATAATAATAATAATAAAGACCTTATTAGAGAGTTTCCGCAAAACTAGTGGCTCTTCATCTCTAAATCCTAAGCTAATCCTAAGCTAAAATTTACACTATAAAACGATATAGTTAAGAAAAGCCTTATTATCTAAGCAAAGATTACAATATAAATGAGTCAGCATTAATAAGATCTAAACGTTACGTTTCGGAAAAAGACTTATTGCCTAAAAAAGCTCTACGTTCCTTTTGTAAACACTAAAATCTGCAGTGTTCCTGGCGGCAGAAAGTAAAATATTAAATATTCTGGAAGCACTGTCTTGAAAGGTGCCAGTTTCCAATGGTGTTTTTAATGTCCTCTCATTAAGTGCTCTGTTTCACGGAATGGTTGCACAAATTTTCCAATGTTTAGCAAAAGACGTTAAAAATGAAAAGCCAGTTTCTTCTACAAATAATGTAAAAACAATTCTTCCGAAATTATGGCAAATATGGTTTGGGTGGTTTAATAGGCTCTTTGCGTGACATGACTAATGACAAGCGGTCCAAGTGTGGGTGCGAAACAGCATAAATGTTTAACGTAACAATATGAAATTTTCTGACTTTCCCTGAACTCTGTGGGGAAACATTTTAGGAGTACAACACCTGTGCAGTACGTGTACAACCGTACACTGTTTCTCTTGTGAGCTTTTGGTATAACCTCGTACAAATGCAATAGTTTCTGAATATTTTCAAAGAAAAAGTAAGGTTGAGTCCTGAGGAGAAATCATGAGTATAGTTTTCGCCGGGCGAAACGTGTTTGCTTATTCCCGCCATAACTCGCCAGATTCCCGCGCTTTTGCGAGCCGGAACACTAGGCCGTTAGCCGCTCTAATCCAAGGTTCAGTTTCCAGGCGCGATTTGGGAATAAGAATGCGGGCTCATCCCCAGACAGCGGCTAGAGACTGAGCCTCTTCTAATCCATTAGTAACACCAGCTTGCCCAGTTCCGAAACCCTAGAAATGACCGAACGCAAAAGCATCCATAATGGTTACAGATTGGACTGGCTCTGCGTAAGCGAAATGTCGTGTTTTTCAGTTTAAAGGAAAAAGCAATTATGAATAGATACAAGTTAAACAACTGAACGTGGTTAAATCGCAATATTTTCATTTAATGCTGCATTTTTGGCTTCCTAAGCCGTGGAGGCAACGCTTGTCAGTAGTGAGCACAAATTTGTAAATTAGCATTTTTTGAAAACTACGCTTATTTCGACTCAGTTCAACAAAATTGCGAGGAGAAACAGTAACGTAAAATACAAGTTTTACCAGCAAATCGACCAAGGCCTACTTTAGAATCAATTACGAAAGTCAATTTTACGTTTTATGTTAGCAAAAACAACCTCCAATATGGTGACCACAAAACATGGCGATGATGGCGTCAGACGTCACGTGATGGCAGAGAGTCAACTGTTCATCACTTTTAGATTTTTTATGTCAAAGTGTTTTTACTGTACTGGCTCTTGTGCCTTTGGCTTATATAAGAAGACTTAACATAAAGGTTGGCGGATTCGGTCACCTTCCTCTTCATGTAATTAACTGCAAACGTTTTGTGCAAGGGTTTGTTCCACGCATGTGTCTGTAAATAGGGATGAGCTTTCAGCAGTTGAAATGTTAAGTGGAACTAAAACTCATCAATCAATTGGCCCCTAAATATCCTTCATTTGCACATTTCACATTGTACGTAGCGCTTAAAGAAGGACATACTATGAACCCTTCCGTAAAAGCAACGAACCGAACGAACGCATAGACACGAGTTGAAACAAAGAGGCTTTTATTTGTACACCATCAGTGAACTCGTTGGTCTTCTCAAAAGCATGCAAGATTAACAGAACGTTGTTTGGTCATGAATTCGAAGCTATTCCCTTAAAAAGGCATGCGCGGGACAGTTCCGGACTACTTGATACCGAGAGTAAGTTCTTTTTTGCCGGATTGTTCAGCAAAACTAACAAGAAAAAGGGAAAAAATACTAAATTCAGACAGAAATCGACACAACTCTGTTGATTGTTCAAGACCAACGGGAATAAAAGCTTTGTAAGATGGGACAATTTATGCTTAGACAGACAATTAAGAACAATTAACTAGCGTCCAAAATCTGCAATCCGCGAAGACCCATTTTATTTGTACACATTAGCCCCGGCAACTTGGCGTGGACGGCCGAAATGGTCTCCTGCTTGACTGGCGCCTTTGTTTGTTCCCATCTGGAGCCCGATAATATTTTGGCCTTCTTTCAGTTGTTCTTCTGACCATTCACGGGGCTGCGCTTCGGCCTCTTTAGGTCCCAGAGAGGGAACGTTTAAGCCCAGTGCATTGCTCTGTTGCGTGTAGAAAGAACATACGAAGTTGCATATGTGAACATTTCTGCGTAACGAATGGAAATATAGGCATGATGGTTTGTTTCATATATACTATTTGATATTCTTTTAAGTTAACCTTAAGTATTTAAGTTAAACTGCTTAGGAATAAAATAAGTTTATGGAAATATTTTTACAAGTTAAATACTTGATTCATTTTTAAAGAATGAACACTGGGGTGTTGGGTTGAGAATTTAATGGACGATTTGCAATGTGTGCTTCAATGGTAAGGGCTTCATTCTAACTACATAAGTTTGAAAACTGTTTCGACTTACACAGTCAAAATATCGAGGAAAACTCACTTGTGACAAACTAGCTAATTGAAGTTCATGCAAGAAGTAATGTAAATTACTTACCCTTTACAAAGAACTTCAGTTGTGATAATCATTAGGAAGCGTAACAGACAAGACAAGAAGTATCAAAAAGAAAAAGCACAAAAGAAGAGACAAGACGAGGAGAGAAGACGAGCGAGACGAGACAAAAGGAGATTAGACGTACAATAAGAAAAGAGGGAACAGCACGAAATCCGTCAAGAGGAGACGAGACAAGTCGAGACGAATAGTAGGAGACGAGACAGGAATGAAAGATACGAAGAGAGGAGAGAAGACGATACGGGAGACAAAATAATGCGAGACAAGAGAAGGGAATGAAGAGGAGACGATAGGATACGAAATGACACAAGACAGGAGGAGTGACACAAGAGAAGACGAAACAGGAGAAGACGAGACAAGAGACGACGAGACAAATGAGGACGAGAAAAGTGGGGACGAGACAAGGAAAGACGAAACAAGAGAAGACAAGAAAAGTGGGGACATTGGTTTCATCCAAGAGCATAAACTAAAATATAACGCTTGATAGTTGAAAAACAATTGGAACAATCTTTGTCTAAACTTTACGAAATTTCATTGTATCGATGAACGTTTTGTGGAAATGTTGAATTTGTCTAGCTGAATGAGTGAGTTTGAGCAATCCAGTTTGCATATGTGTTGGAGTGGCGTAAATTTATAACAAGTGGTTGTTCCCAATTTAGGCCCAAAAACTATAAAAAAAAAGAATTAGAAAAGTACTAGAAAAGAAAGCAAAAAGCTGTCAACAATTCGTTTAATTATTTAATGGCATTCATTTTCACAAACAATTTTATCATTGCTGCTTCGTATAAATGATCATGAAGTGTCATGACTTGTATCACTAAACAAAAATTATTGTCGGAATGAAAATCACACAAATGCTAGATGATCGAATACAAAGGAGTGACAAGGCGACTTTAAGATCGAAAAGCGTTCTGTCAAAATTATTTGTAGACATCGACACCAGCAACTTGACGAGGGCGACCGAAATGATCACCGGCCTGGCTGGCGCCTTTGTTTGAGCCCATTTGTAAACCAATGATGTTCTGTCCCTCCTTTAGTTGCTCTTCGGTCCATTCTCGCTTCTGCGCAGTAGCCTCTTTAGGACCCAGGGTGGGAACAGCTAAACCAAGTGCATTGCTCTGTTGCGTGTGAGAGAGAACGCACGAAGACGTGCATGAATAAAGTAAATGCATATGAGTGGATTTATTTGCAATATTAAGTGAATATGGCTGGCTGACTGATAAGTGAGCGAGGTTCCTCTCCAACTAATAGCATGCATAAAAATGTGAAAACGAATTCTTGAAAATTCTGGGAAAGGGAGGATGGGGAAGGAATGGCGAGTTTTGAATGAAGTTTACAATTTCCTACATGCAGATAGCTAAACAATCGGGTACGAATACTACTCTCTTTTTGTTTTCTAATAACGTTGAGGCAGAGGTTTGCCTAAAAAAATTAAGAAAATGTTTGGGTTAAGCTAAGAATACCTCCGTCTCAACCAAATTTTACGTGTTCTTTTACAAAAAAAAAAAAAAAGAGTGTAAGGCTATACAAGTTTCTGCAAGACTTCAACATCACAATAGACCATTAATTCAGCCGACTGGAAATGTATTTTGAATTATAACAAGCTCCAAAACGTAATTAATCTAATGCAAGTGGGGCGTGTTTCCATGATGACGATCACAGCGTTGTTTCAAAGGGGAAGATGGTGGTACTTGAGAAGGAGAGAGGGGTGGGGCGGGACGGGGGGGGTAAGGGAAGAAGGGAAGCTTATTGTCAGAATATTTTTGAGTTAGTAATAAGGTAGGCTCATAATGAGGCATAAGACTTTACGGCATACTTTAAAATAGTACTGCAGGTAGCAACTTTTAAGTAAAAAAAGTTAAACTGGAGATGAAAGGTAAATATACAAAGAATATATCTTACAGACGCACATCGAAAGCAGTTTGTTTCAAAATACTGTCAAACATATTTCCTTATTTAGCTAACAAAAACAGTATTTAAAAATATTTATCTTCATTAACAATTATTGTTTCCTTTAGACTAGTTAAGGTTTCTCTTGGGTTTGGTTTGAGCGTTTGAAGTTGTTTAAAGGCACTTTTTAAAATATTCATTATCTCGATGCTTTAGACACCTATCTAATATTGTCGTTAAGACGTTTACTGTTTAGAAATGAGCGATTTCATGGATGAAGGTTTATAAGTATAATATTTCTGTGATACATCGCAAACATGTATAAGCGTGCACTACTTTTATTTGCTTCCGCGAACTTTTTCTGGCTCGATTATTAGTAGGCTACCTTCAGACTTTCTGTTTTCATTTATACATAAAACTGTAATGTAACCTGAAGATACGAATAAACTGTTGCTGTTGTTGTTGTTGTTATAAAATTCTTAAACCCTTCAATATTTGTCATAAAGCACTGACAAAAACTGGTGAGCTGTAGGTAGTATAATTAAGTTCGAACGTAATCTCTCGCCTTTTTGTTTCCGAACCGACAAGCATGCAGCAACAATAACTTAATATTTCGTAAGGGACGTCGACGGCGTCAGTAATATAATGAACATGATTATCATAAGTTCCGCACTTAGGCATCACAACAGTTAATTTATGCCATTTTATATAGTTAATACACTTACCCTGCGACCAACTGCGTGTATACACATTATGACCTGTCAAGTGAGTAAAGAGACGTGGTGATGTATACACATTATAACCTGTCAAGTGAGTAAAGAGACGTGGTGATGTATACACATTATAACCTGTCAAGTGAGTAAAAAGACGTGGTGATGTATACACATTATAACCTGAGAGAGACGCGGTGATGTATACGCATTATAACCTGTCAAGTGAGTAAAGAGACGTGGTGATGTATACACATTATAGCTTGTACGAGAGACCGCTTTGTCTTCTATAATGAATGAGGGGTATTGTCAAAACAACTGAAGAGAAAAAAAGTGCTATGGAAATGATAAGAAGAACCTTGTAGAACCGGACTGGGCAACATTTATCAACCTATACCTCGAGGTTTGATCAATTTGTGCGACCTTCTTTCGCCACGACCGTTCCTCGGAGAGGACGTTATGGAGTCAAACCTCCTGAAATGCTATATAGGGGGACTTGAAAATTTCGAAAAGAGTGGGGAGAATACGTGCTACGGATACAAATGTGTTACCCATGATAAATAGTTTTTTTTTTCTTTTGCCTTTTTTTAGCTAGCATGTGGTGAATCTATCCTACGTGCTAAAAAGAAAGTAATAACCATAATTTGCCGCAGTTCTTAACTCGTATATATCGGGATTTTTTCTCCTTAAGAGTAGAAACGTTTCTAACATCAATTTGTGTACATGTTAGTGGCTCAGATGTATTCTGCCAGACGATCGGTATTTTTTCACGTGACCTCAGCAAGCCAATCAGAGCGCGCCGCCTCGATTTGGCATATGGCACCATCCCAGAAAGCAACTAGGGCAAAAAACACACGATTCGTGATTCTGGAATTCGGACGCCATTTTGGAAAAGCAACCCCGCGCGCAAGGAGTTGTGGGATGGTGCCGTATGCCAGAACCAATCCGGCGTGCCTTGCGCACCTAGTCCGTTCACCTGGTGCGTTCACTGATCTACTTACGTTATGCATGTTTTGTCTTTCGTACAAGTCAACAGTTTGGAAAAGATCTCCCTTTGGAACTCCAAGCTGATTTTCACAGAAGCCCAAGAAGTTGCCGATGTTTTCCATCTTAAAAAGACAGATTAAGCAATGTTGGAAATAATTTTGCAGCCAACGTACTGTACAAAATTTGGTTTGGTTTACATCCAGAGACCTAATGTTCATATTGTACCAGATTCCAAGGATGGAGCCAGGAGATGTGTGTGTGTGTGTGTGTGTGTGTGTGTGTGTGTGTGTGTAGGGGAAATATGAAACGACTTGTAAATCAGTAGAGACAGGGAGCTTGTGAAGAAATATAATTTTTTGTCTTGTTTCTACGAACAACAATTACTTCCTAACGTTTTGAACAAAGAGCAACTTTTTAGTAAAAGTAACATTCAAATTGAAGGAAGGGGAAAAGGATAAGTTTGAAAAATATATTTGAGTTTTTCGCTACTTAACTTTACAAATAAATTTCCAAAGAACATTTACCTGTTTAAAAGCCATCTTCATTGTGTTTGCCTTCAAATTCCCTCCCAGTTTGTTTGCCAAGCTACAATGCATAAGTAAGAGAATTACACTTCACTCTTAAATACTTTACTAACCACATCTAAACCGAGAGTGGGGTCTGTACAGGAAACATCAAACTGAACTCCTTGTTGTATTGGCGGAGCGGCAGCGACGCGTCAAGACCGAAGTCTGATATTTCCGGAGAGACCGAATATTAAGAATTATATGGCATTTTTTTATACAACTTTTAACTTTTACAGCCTTAATAATCTTATAATTTAGGGAACCCGCGGCGAAGGAAATAAGGCGGCTGCATTGGAGGCTAACCAAAATGTATTTGATTAAAGTGACAAATACCACAACTACGCCACTTCACGAGATACAAGAACTTAAATGTTGTTTCCTGTAAGTACCACAGTTACTAAAAAACCCAACCTTTTTCAAAATTACCAAAGATTTTTCGAGGAATTTCCAAGATTTTAAAAGGATCTTCAGAATTAAAGAATTTAAAAAATCATTTTAAACACTTCCCGAAGATTTTTGAAGATTTCCATAGTTTTTTTTCGAAGTACTCCGGATAATTTGACAAAGATTCTTCGAACGTTGCTGAGAACTTTCGAAAATTCTTTACCCTTTCAAAAACTTTTCGAGATCATTTCCAAGTTTTTCAAGTAAATGAAGTTCGTGGATGTCAGTTCTAAATTAGGTTTCAAATGCACGTGTGCTATTATAAGAGCTATTTGCACGATATTTAGGAAAAATTCACGGTAAAGCAGCCAATCAGAAGATAGTATTTTTTATAGGTGTAGTACTACAAGCTTTATCATAAAAATTACAATTTCCTTAATTCTGATTGGTCTATTAATCTCTATTTTCATTAGTTTGTCTGTCAACTGTCCGATTACATTGAGCTTGTTACCGGACACCTGAACGAACTAAACACAACCTGACTTTTCGGCTCATGAGCCAATCACAAGTGAGAAGATAATCACCATGACAGTGACAACTCACCTTTCAGAAGCTAGTAAAATGGAGGATTTCTCCCCTGCGAATAATTTCATTTCTTTGAACAGCTGTGAGTTCTACTCAAAGCATTTTGAGATGGCAATGCTAGAGTCTTTACAAACAAACCATAGTACTGGTAGTGGCTTTTTACAAAGACTGAATAACGTCCCTTCGCTAATTATCCTTTTTTCTCGGAAGTTGTAATGTTTATGATAAATTGGTAATAAGACTCCGTGTCGTCCAATTCTGTCTGTAACCATAGTCATGAAAAACAAATAGGACTCCCGCTTCGCGGTCGTCCAATTTTGTTATCATTCATATGATTAAGGACCAAATTGGACTCCACTCAGTCTTATTACAATTACTAAGGGAGCATTCATTTTTTAAAAAGGGGATGGGCCGGGGGAATCTCTCTGACAGGTCGTACAAAACTTAAGAATCCCCCTCTCAAGTATGGTATCAAATTCGCAACCAACCCCTAGGCTGTTGTTCAATATCTTGCC
>JAOBYF010056565.1:0-12423 GCA_025403605.1 Parazoanthus darwini
TAATAAGTTTAAAATTAGAATTTACCGGTAACATACATATCTAGTTTATTTTTTAGCTTTTTCTTTTATGATGTGTAATGTGCATGCGAACATATTCACATGTAGCATGCGCAATAAAAAATTCATATTTATTGTTGAAACTATTATTATTGTTCTACTTTTGTACTTATTCTTGTGTATACTTTCTATCTTTTTGCCAGCATCAACAGCGACTTGCCGGTCTTCAATGAGCCAAAGTTCCTGGTGTTTCGAGGCATGTTACTGACCCTCTTCATATGGTTCTGTTTCCGGTGCAAAGCGGGAAAGCCTAAGGTGAAGGTAATAAAGAACAGAGCATTGGTGTCCGTAGAACAGCAAGTGTGATGTCTGAAAAAAGCCACCCTTCATCTGGAGGAGCAAGACTTTTGTGTTGGTGTTACCCAGCTGGTAACATTTTGCTAAGCTTTGCAATACTGATGCCGGGGGCCTTCATCAGCAAGGTCCTACTAGTATTCAGGGTCAGGGGCATGGGTATGTCTGTCTTCTCCATCCGTACGTACTTCTTTCACCAATCAAAGTTCCTGTTCCCTTCAATTCTCTGCCACCGGGGGAGGTACAGATCTCCTCTTCTGGACCAGTTAAAGCAAACAAAGTCTGGTGTGGCGATGGCAGATTTGACATCATGGGCCACAGCGCCAAGTACGGTGCTTAGACAATGTTTTGTTGCACAGTTATGAAGACCAGCAGCCATCAGCCGCCGAATATCAGACATTTCCCAAGACGCCGAAAAATTCTGAAAAGTCGTCTTGTTCGACAAAAAACGCCCCAAAAGAGATCGGCTATACGGAAGAGATAACATACATGCAGAGACAGCCCCAAAGTCAGAAGAAGCGGAATCAAAAGCGTAACATTAGTTGGTTTAAGCCGCCATTCAGTAAGAACACTGCAACCAACATCAGTGCAACCTTCTCCAAGCTAGTGAGCAAGCACTTCTCGGTCCGGTCTAAACTCCCCAAGATTTTCAATAGAAACACGGTGAAAATAAGTTACAGTTGTACAGTTGCCAAGTATCATAAGGTCACCACAAAGAAATTTCCAAAGGAACGACTGATAGAAACCATGTAATTTCCGAAGAAAGACCAGTGCCCCCTACAGATTGAATGCAAAACAAGCTGCTTAGTGTACAAGGCTCCTGTGAAAGAGCTAAACGGAAGCGAAGACAATACTTACTTTGGTCTAAATGAGAATACATTAAACAAAGATTTAATGGCCACAAACAGTCATTCAAGCATAAAAAATACCAAAGCAGTACTGAGCTCTCAAAACATACCAGAAACTTGAAAAGACAAAAAGCCATTCAACATCCATTGGACCATCGCATCAAAAGCGAAAACTTTGTCTTAAATAGAAGCTCTTCATTATCACGAATGCATCCAACCCTGCAGTCCTAACAAAAGAACTGAGCTAATATATCAGCATGCAGACAGTGTCTTGGCGAGGTGACACGTAGAAAGCAGTTACTTACAACAGTCGGTAAAGAGATTCTCTCTCTTCCTCCACGAGCACACACGAGAAAGCAGACACAAGGATGATGCTCCATTCAGCTGATGCTGTACAACAGGGCCACCGCATAGTTTTGCTTCGTACCGTGGACACCGATGTCGTTTTAGCAAATGTTCTAGCAAATCGAATACAGGAACAGCAAGCCGAGATCTGGGTTGCACTTGGAAATGGTATCAAGACAAGCTGCATTGCTGCGCATGATATCCCAAGAAGTCTGGGTACAGAAATGTCCGAGACCCTACATACATGTTTTCCATCCCATCACCGGATGTGACACTGTTTCTTGTCACTTTTGCCTATGAAAGCGAAAACATTTCAAAAACATGATTTTTTTCATTCTTTTGCAAACATTTGCATAAATTAATGGATATTTATGTTTACTAATAATTTCTTTATTATGGTCCCAAGAGGCCAGACTGGAATGAGTTAAGCATCCAGATAGTGGAAGTCAGCTAATAAAAAAGACATTAATTCTATTTCATTATTTCTATGTTCGTATAAATAAATTAAAAGACGAAAATTTTATGTGACATTATATACACGTGGAGTAATTTTTTTTTCGATTATCGGTAAAAAATGCTGTAATTGAAACACCATTAATTCAGTGATTCTGCACGTGTGTATAAGATTGCTTATCAGTGTTGCACTAACACGGCAGCTTGAATGTAATATTATTATGCCGCCAGGGGAGATGGCATTACGAAGAAACTGCATACATATGCCGGGAAAATATCACTTCCGGTTCAATATGTGAAGGGAAGGGGGTATGCACCACATCTGCCTGAGTTGATTTTGCTACGAACCTATAAATCATCTAAATGTTTCTAAAATAATCAAATGTTTTTACTCCTGCAGTGCTCCTTAAACTACAAGGTTTTGTAGAAAGCCCAAAAGTCAATCGACTGGTTGCTAAGCGAGTTCACGGCTTAGGCAGAGAGAAAGACTTTTGAAGATAAAGCTTTCAAAAGAAATTTCTTTCCCAGAGCAAATAAATACTTCCTGGTTAGAAAGAACAGACAAAACCGCCTGGCAGTCTTTGAAAAGGAAGATCAACAGGAAGGGAGTGCGGAACTTAGAACTGGCCTTGTCAGCAAACTTGTGGTATGCAAGGAAGACCTTCCTGCTCTTTTCAAAGAGTACCATGAAACTGTCACTTGGGTTTTAAAAAGTGCTACTAGAAGGTATGTATTAGTGACTAAGAAACGATTGAAAATTCGGTATTTTCATTTTCTTGCAAGTTATTTTGACGTTTTTGCACGTAGAATGCTTTTTGCTGGCTATTTCCAGTAGTATATCTCCCAATAAAACAAAATTTGAAAAAGCGAAAATCCACTATTGCCGCCACGTTGAATCATTGTTTTGTAATTATGGCAGAGGTAGCTAATTAATTAATTGGATGCCATTAACTTCTCAGATTGAACCTTTTTAGATTCAAGAGGGAGGTTAAGGGGGAGCACCGGAGTCAAAATAGAGAGATCACCTACAAAATATCATGTTTCCATTTTTTGTTTTCACACCCCTTCAACATAAAACTTCAACAAACCGGTCCTTATTTTGTGAAATTACTATTAATTACGCTGCTAAATGAAAGTTTTTATGACGCACTTGAGTTCTGGTATTTGTTTACATCGCCGTTTCTGTGGAAACCGGGTCAGTTTTTTGCTTCAAAAACTTGATATTTCGTTGTCCAATTCCCATTTTTTGCATTTTTGGACGTTTTTGGAAGTTAAGAAGCCTGGGAACTAACAAGGGCTCAATTTGCAATTGACCCCCTCTCGGAAATGTCAAATGGAAAGTCGTCAGTTAAGAATTGACGAGTTAGAGTCAAAAATTTACGAACTCGAGAACAAGAAAGAGCGTCTAAGTTCTTTTGTGTCTTTTTCCTCCCCTTCGGCAATGTCTTCTCCATCGCACTGCTCAAATGAGTACCCACAACAGTAGCAACAACACTGTAATCGAGGAGACATTGAGGAGCCCCTCAATCGGTCCAACTTTAAAAGAAAAAAGAAAGGTTGCACACAAACGCCGAAAAGTTGTTGGGGAGCTAGATGGTGTGTTGCACAACTACCAGACCCTGGCCTGTGTTTTGGGCAACACTTTTATTTTTGGCGATGACCAGGAGAAGGGGAAAGTTTCTGAAACCCTTTCAGAAATTGCAAATTTGGTAATCGATGCCAAGGGGTCTAAAAACGGACTGGAAGAGCTTCTCTTGCCAGAAACTTACCAGCGATTTCTGGAAAGTATGAGAGTTCCGGATTGGGTGCTCTTGTATTTTAAACTCCAATCAAGATTACCAGATGTTGGTTGGCAAACATTGCTGAATCTCACTCAGCTAGGAAGGAGTTGGTTAAGTTTAAACTTTAAAAATCACTTTAAGTGGTCCCATGACCATATAGTTGTTAGCTAATCTTTTAAATGATAGATACATTAAGTACTGCAATTGACAGTTTAACCGTTCCTGATCTAATGCACAATGTAGACATACATCCTTTGAAATTAGATCAAAGCTCTCAAACGTTTTTCTTTTTTTCATGATAAATATGGTATTTCCTTCTAAGACAAACATCTGGACTTGTAATAAGGTTTCCAAGTAACATGTCGCCACTATATAGTGTTCTCCCAACTTAGATACATGTGTTAGCTGTAAATGATTAAAAAAAATGTTTCTTTACAGCGTTCCAGTGACCAGTATTGCAGTGGTTTTAACAAAAAATGAAATAAGGGCAATTAAAAAGCTTGTCTTCAAAGTTTTACGGGAAACAATGTCTATTCAAAAGACGAACACAGAATTCCAACCTTGTGGTGTAGACCTTACATCAGTGTTGGTGTGGACAATAAGAGGGCAGCGACTGTGGTTATCAGATAGACTCCATGAAATTCAACATCAAACTTGAGGGGCGCCCACTTGGAGGTAAAATATTTCCTAGAAACCGTTGTTGTATGTCAGCAATTAAACATTTTCATCATGGGAATACGCAGACCATTTTTGATTTAAAAAGTGAAAATGTTTCAATGCCTGTGTTCAGTTTTGCTTCGACTTTACATGAGGTCAGTTGGTTTTGATTTTGAAATGCTGTGTAGTATATGTTGAATACTCAGTTTTTTTTGAAAGCTGTTTGGAGGTATCACCAAAGACAACTAAGTACAGTTAGATACCATAATGTTCTTATGGCACCTGCAGTGTCCGTCAATTAACCCTTTCAGACTGTGTCCAAGGCAGTTTATTAGTATCTCAAAATTTTCTCCTAAAAAAAGTTGCACAAAAAAATATAAATTATATTTGGTAATAAGAAAAAAAACGACCTGAGCAGGTAAAATGCTCTGTTAATGACGAAAAGCAGATCTCTCCCAAGCTGTTTGCATGAAAAGTATGAAATTTAGTTGAGAGAGTTTCCAATTATGACAAACTGTCCTATTTGAGAATATTAATGTCTATTTCACCTATATCTTTTGGTAGAAATCAAGTGGCTGCTGGGTTTCTGCTTATCAACTTCACAAATAAAAGTTAAGAAAGTGCCCTCTCAGTACTCCCGTAGCCATTGCCAACAGTAAAGAGAAGAAGTTAGTTGAGAAATGTGTCTCATTTTCAAAAAGTTTAAAACAATTAAAAAAATATATATTCATCCTTCTATGTGACCATAATTCTACTACTACGAATCGATTCTGAGTGACGCCAAGACTGCACACGGGTTTGAAATAGAAATGATTGACCTAAAATTAAGTTATTTGTCGAAACTTTAAAATTTCCTTCTGAAAAAGAAAAATAGAGTGTTCTAAATTTCCCATTTTCATTATTTTGTTGTAGTCCTTAATATTCTAGTCTTGAGATATAACCTTAGTTTCTCAAGAGAACAACTGATACAAAATATCTCAAACCTGAATGAGCAGAGGAGGAAAGTAAAGAAGGAATGGAACACATATCTTTGTGACACTGCGGATGCATTGTTTCACGTACAGGGCTGTGGATATGTTCACAATGATCTGAAAGCGAAAAATGTCGTATTAGAAAAACGGAAAGAAGAGCGGCTTCACCCTGTATTGGTCGACTTTGGTAAAAGTGTTTCTTTTAACAAAGCAAGAAATCCTGCCGCTAAATTAGCGCATATGAAAGACCAGTATAAGGATAGTTATATTGCGCCGGAACCTGTAGATGGTACCGGAAAACCCTCTACTAAGAGTGACATCTACGCTTCTGTTTTTCTGGTCAAAACTTTTACATTATCAAGACACTGTTACTGCCGTGAGGAACGCTTTGGTAACATCGCCCGAGCAACGGCCAACGATCCAAGAATTAAAAGCGGATTTGAAAGCAAACGTTTAGAGAAACGTCTGCACTAAAATCCGCTTTTAATTCTTGGATTGAAAACAACTATTTTGACGATGTCTCCATAGTTGACCAGCAGCGTTGTATGTTTGTGTTTTCGAAAACGTTTTAGTTTTACACTCCTAGGAAAATAAGTAATTTAGATTTTTTCCGGATTTCTTAGTGCAATTTATGGGCAGCAATCAAAAACGTGTATCGTGTCATCTTGGGTTTCTGGTTGTATTTTAAAGGCACTAAAGTTTCGTTTCAGTGTGTCTATACGTTTTCAAAATTTTATTTTATACTTGAAAATTGTTAGAAACAGTTTTGTTCAGGATAACATGTTTATGCTTTAAATAAGTGTAATTGGAAATTGTGGCATTGTTGTTGGCTCTCAACGCCAAGCAGGAAGAAGCACTGAAGTTTGTATCATCGGGCCACAACCTTCTGATTACCGGGCAAGCTGGTGTTGGGAAATCAAGGCTGGTGACCAGTTTTTGAAGGACTGCGAAGCGAGAAGTCAGAAAGTTGCCGTGATCTGCTCCAGCGGAATTGCCTGCACGGTGTATGAAAGGAGAATCGCTTCGTCAGTTCACTCGTTCTATGGCTTTGGGACGGCTGATCTTCCAGCCAAACTGGTTTTGGAGCGAACCATGGCCACTGCCAGTCTTGTAAGAAGAATTAAGGACGTCGACATTGTAGTTTAGGACTAAGCGAGCATGTCAAGCTCGAGAATTCTCGGATTTGTGAATTGTTAACACCACAATCTCGCAAGTGAAGGAATCACCAGCCCGTTTGGCGGTAAACAAAGGGTGTTGGTGGGAGAGTTCTTGCAACTTAGGCCCGTTCCGAGCCGATTTGATGACGGATCATTCCTGTTCAACTTGTTCGTTTTCAGCGCAGCAATTTCCCATCGCATCCAACTCATCAGGTTGATGAGACAACTGCCTGACGAAGTTGAACTTGCCAATGTTTTACAGCAGATACGACTTGGAGTGTGTACTAACGAGACATCGAAGTACTTCTCAAACTGTCAAGAGAATTTCATCCAGAATTAAATGATAATGCGACGCACACATTTTTCAGAAAAGCACCAACCTTTCTTTATGAGAGAACAGTAGACAGCCTACTCGGACAGTGATTGGCTACTGCACACAATGGAACATGTTCTCGCCCCAGAATTACCAATAACTGATAATTGGCTTTCGGTCTTGTCCACTTGCGTATTCGACAATGTTCACCACAAGTATTTTGATAAAATAACTCCATAGAAATGTAGTACTATGCCACTTGTCACTTGTTTTTGTTAGTCATGTTAAATTAATATAAATTTACTTGCAGCATTGGAACATCTTTCCCTGAAACTCTGGAAGAGATAATGGAAATATCAAGACACTTCAAAAGAAGAAAATGAGGAGGAAGATGATAGTGATGAAAGTGTTACTATGAAACAGTTCCTATCAACTGACTGGTCTACAAGTGATGCTGAAAGTACTTGTGACTCAGCAAATCAGTTTCCTTCCGCATCGGATGAGTTCCTTTCTTCACCATTAACTTTGGTGTATCCCAATGAGTGAAAAGAAATGAAGAAAAGCTGGCTTTAATTATCATTTACTAGTATCAATGCTTCCTTCTTTTAAAACAAGTTCAAAATCGAAAGAATAACTCCGTTATGAAATCCCTTATAGAGAAACCAAGAAATAAAATTTAATACAAGAAAAATAAAATCTTCTGCGTTCCCTTTCCGCTATTTTGTTTAGTTCTGCCACGTTGAACTAGTCCTCCTGCATTGTCCGACTGCAAAACCAAGCCTTGGATTACTGATTACTGGTAATCGAAGACTGAAAGTCAATTATCAGTTATTGGTAACTCTGGCTTGAGAACATGTTGTGAATTAATAAGCCAAAAATCTGTATGTTACGAGGCATCGAGATCGCCCATTTGGACGTCCCTTCACATCCTTGTCAAACTTGACGACGTTAAGGATCGCGTCCAGAAATATCCTTTGACATTCTAACTCCGTCGCGGTTAACTTTAAATATAAATACAACGAACATTAAGATCTTTGTACTAGGATACGTACTTGTGATGAAGCAACCTCAAGTCTGTGGTACCTGACACTGAAGACTTAGTCATATATTAACCATTTTGCATAATCATTATTCAAATATTGAGACCCATTATAGTTTCATCTCATTCCAGATTTTTCTTGGAGTAGCAAGGCGACTTGGAACATTGCCTTTAAATCTTTCTTTATAGAGCTATAAACTCACTAGAAATTCATATGCGCACGCATACAACACCAGAAGCAAGGACCATCTTAGAGTGCCAAGGTGCAGAACAGCAACTTCCCAACGTGCCTTCTCCCAAAAAGCTCTTAAAACATGGAACTCACTCACAAGTAGTACAAGAAACTCTAAAACTCTGTCAGAGTTTAAGCGAAACGCAAAACGCGAACTTAGATCATTAAGTCGATAGTTTTATTCATAAACAATATTTTACATCTCAATGATACCATAGTTTTTATTCAGATATATTTTACATTTAAATAGTATAGTTTTTATTCATCATAACATTGTACACTAAAAAAGTTAATTTTTAGTTCGATATACTTTTAGTTAGCAATTGTAATGGGCAAAGTTTTAAATATGTAAATTGATTTTGAAAAACCCATATGGGAAAAATCAATAAAGTGTATTGTATAAAGAAATACTATGGTAATATCTTAAAAACTTGAGAGAAACTCAAAAATGTCTACACTTCTACAATAAAATACACAAGAGCTCTGAAAATCGCAGCACGCAGCAGCGTTACAGACAGATTCTTGAACCATTTTGGAGTCAGTACCTCAGCGAATTCCACGACTCTGTACAAGAAAATCAAATCTGTCTATGAAACTTATAACAAAAAACTAGACTGCATCCAAGAAGACAGAGTTGTTATCGCGAAAGTTCGACATTCCGCTCTCAAGAATCGAATGGGCAATATCACAAGATACTCCAAGAAAATGCTTTGAAAAAAGGTTCATGAAGAAAAGGAAGAAAGGAAAGTGTTAAAGATGAAGCTTTTGTACCACGAAGAAGAAAACCTTTCTGTAGACAAGCGAGCAAATTTATCGGTACACCGCAATAGCAATTTTAAACCAGTTTCATAAAGATATTTAAAAACTAAATGCAAACAAATCGACGCAACAGGGCAAACTCGACGAGATGGAAAGAAGTTACCAGAGAAAAACAAAGGTTTTAGACCAAATTCTGGAGAAAAGTGTAGAAATCTCGGCAAAATATATGAAGCCTGATAATTCGTGAAAAGGTCGACGGCAACAGTATCCGAACAGAAATCGGTTTTAGAAACACAAGAAAAAATGACGGATCTATAAGCTGGAAATGACGCCTAGGTTAGTTGAAATTAAAGAGGAAATAAGGAAAAACATCAAGCACTTAAAAGCGCTCGAGTCAAAAGTGGCCGAATTAAAAAACGAAAAAATCCGTTTGTCTAAAGTATTTTATGTTTGAAAAAAAATATGTGAAGGGCGGAACTCATACTTTTTTGGAGAGCGGGAAAAACGCGGAGGAAATCGAATCCTTACAAGGATCTAAAATTTTGCAACTGCAAAAGAAAAACAGTGAATTAGAAAAACTATCACAGTTGTTCAAAGATCCTGAAATTACGATTTTCGCTAACGGTAAATATTATGAAGTTCGTGACGATATTATGGAATTAGTTAGCTATATTGTATCACTGAACCAAGCTAATAATGTGATTAGAACCGTTCTGAGGAAACTAGCAGGGAAAGATGTCGAGAAACTGCCAGGCCATGCACTGAAATCACGTATCGCGTTAGAAACAGGTCAGGAGAAACCTTTAGCTTGCGAGTCTGTTGAAGAGGGTACCACTGAAGGGGAAAAAAGATTATAAAGACACGGATAGAAAAGAAAAGCAGAAGAAAGTCTCAAAGGACAGAGTTCAGCGCTTGAAAGGCAGAAACAAGTTACTCTCGAGGAACTTAAACGTGCAGCAGTGAAACAACCCCACTCGTACTCTTCGCTCAGCACACAAAAACTTGCTGGCTGTCCCGAGAACAAAATTTAAACATTTTGGTGATCAGTATTTCTCGGTTGCCTCTCCCATTTTATGGAAGAGTTTTCCCCCGTTAAACAGAATCAGTCCTTCTATTCAAGCTTTTTTAAAAAAAGCCCATCTTTTTACAAGGAAATTTTAACATTCGATTTTGTTTCATTTCTTATTATATTGTTTCGATGCATTTTTAAGGTTACTGTATATATTCGTGGGTACAATTTTCATATTTTTTTGCGGGCACTGGATTCAAGAGATATTTATTTATCAAATTCTAATTTAAAAAAACGTTCTGATTTTTGCCTTTATTATACGATAATTTTGAGCTCTTGTATATTGGTGAGAATAAAGAAAACACGCTATTTACTTTTGAAAATTGAGCCATGGCAATACCCGGGACTTTCCAAATGCAAATACGTACGTGACTCGACAGCAACTATTTGTTTAAGGGAGAATAACACGTTATGAGATATAGAAGTACGCTTCAGAAAAAAAGTTTGATCTCCTTGGTGTAAAAGGAGCAAAAAGCGCGGGTCGCAGAAAAAAGACAAAGTCAAGTTCCAAGCCAAAAGAAAAGATTAATTGCCGCCAGTCTCGAAGGATCGTGGTTCGACAAAAAAGAAAACGAAATTGATTCGGGTGTTTTTGTTTCGGTGTGATTGCTTTCTTCATTCAATTCAAAGAAAAATGCCATGATTTCTGTCCCAACATTCTACAAACCAAAAAGATTTGCCTAGATGATAAAGCTTGCTGTCATTGAGGTGTTCTCTCAATAATGAATTTATAATAAAAAAGTTCATGTAGGTTCCTAATTTTAATGCCAAGGAGACACTGAAGTAAACATCAATTTGCAGTTTCTGAGCCATTCTGTTTTATATCCACCACCAGCCACATAAAGGGAATACCGATCAATGTGGTCATAGATGTATTTCAACACCTCATTGAAATGTTAAGACCGGCCTCCTATAAGCTTTCTTTTGCTGACCCCAGTGGCAAATTAATCCTCAAAAGATTAAGGTGATTTGCAGTGACAATCCAATTTTTTTTGCAAAGTCTGTCCATTTACACCTCCCCTGCCTGAAAGAATATCCTGGTATCTCGGACACCCTTCTGTTTTTTTGAAGGCCTTTAACACCACCTCCAAGTTCCAAGAATAGGAAGGCAAAACGATTTGATATTGGAGCATTTCAGAGATCAGCGAAGAAAACTAGGCAAGACAGAGTTAGGGAAGTAGTGCAGGAGAAGATGAACAAGCAGAATGAAATGTCAGATTTAGATCAAGGACATAATTTGCAGGAAAGGTCAGGATCAAAAAGCTAGAGAAAGCCAGTTATTTTGTTGTGGGATGACAACAACTATGCCAAATCACAGATAGCCAAGTCTAGTATAGGTTTTACTTTCTTTAGTTGCATATTAACGAAACGTTACCATTAATTTAAAAACAAATGACAACTAACGAAGTCGCTGCAGAATACTTAATGGATATTCCAAGTATGGTAACACACAATCTGGCTTGGCTTGTTACAATGAGCCAAAGCCTGTTGTAAAAGCAACGAACGTTTGCTTCGTAGAGGGAAAATTTCTTTCTTGGTAGACTATTTCTGGCGTAAGTAATGGCAAAATGTTTTGCTTTACGAATTAATGTGTATATTGTACAAAACTATTAATTGTACGAATCGCATCCTATTTGTTAGTATTAAGCTGTAATCCTCTCTTTCATCTTGCTTGTATCACAAAAACATTGGTGAGTAATGTTCTCCATAATCATAATGGTTTTGCAAAATAATAGTCGGATGAATAAAAATATTCATATTGGTTGTCGTACTACTTCACCATATATGGTAGGCTTTGTTCTCTTTGCTGATGAACAGCACTGTCCAATTATCAGCTTCTGGAATGAAGAACTGGAAAGCATATCGGGTATCATCTTTGCTGATGATACCAATATTTTCTCTTCTCATCAAGATGCAAGTTTTCTTTCCGAAAAAGTTAATTTGAAAACGTTAAAGCTAACACAGTCTTTTATTACGATTTGTTACGCATAATTGTAAATGTGATTGTAAATGCGATAACTGTCAATGCAGGCAAGTCAGAGAGAGAGCCTCGTCCTATCTATATCACTTGATCTGATGAAATTGTCAAGCGCCTCGTCTCAGAGCTAGCTCAGGCAACCAATCTTCGCGGAAGAAAATTCTCGAGCTTCGCAGCCACGATGACACCGGATGAGATCATAGCAACATGTCTGGACGATACATGTTTCAAAAACGTGGAAAGATAACGATAGGCGCTCTTGACAATATCCTAATAACTCTGATGAACAGCACTGTCCAATTATCAGCAACTGGAAATGAGACCTTGGAAAGCATACTGGGCCCATCGAAGTACACGTAAATGAACACTAACACGAGCCTCTACTTCACTCCGGTTGGCTTTGCGAAACTTAAAAACTATCTAATAATCATCAGGGCTCCCCTATGCCAAGAGCTGTCATAACAAGATTT
>JAOBYF010056676.1:0-20229 GCA_025403605.1 Parazoanthus darwini
TCTCTCTCTCTCTCTCTCTCTCTCTCTCTCTCTCTCTCTCTCTCTCTCTCTCTCTCTCTTTCTCTCTCTCTCTCTCCTATGCATGCTTGACATTAGCGCAATGTCATCCGTAATATCGAGATCCTCATACTTGGACCACAGTTTCCGCCTGATAATTAGTCACTGTTATCCACTGTTTTTTTTCATGTTGTAGTCGATTACTATTAAGAATAACATGCTCGGCATGTTGTATCCGTGTTTCACACCATACTTTACGTCGAACCGGTCAGTCTCTCTCCCACCATCAACCACTGTACACTGATAATTGTTGTACATAGCTTTAATCATTCTTGCTAGCTTGAGATGGGAAAGTGATCTTCCAGCCTGTTTCCCTGTATACCCTGATCAACATGCCTGAATTAGTAAGGACATGTAAAGAACTAGTTTGAAAATTATCATTTATTGTATCAGCAACAAAACTTCACCTTTTTGTTCTTTTCTTGGAGCATTTTTGAAAAAAGACGAGGCTCTAAAAAGCCAAAAATCAAGAACATATTTAAGAACAGTTTGAGTCTAGTCAGTTTGAGACTAGCTAAATAACTAAAGCTTATAAATTTTGACGATCGATCAGAGAGCTAAATATCGTGAGAGTGCAGAACAATTTTGCATCTGATTTTGGTAAACAGGCCAAAGTAATGCATTTGAGTACTTTGATGAACTGAGTTCGACATTTGGAAGCGCTTTTTTTGAATGCATACGGCCGCAATTTCAAATCTTTCAAGAACACTTTTAAAAACAGCTTAGGCTCAGACCTTTATTAAAGTTATGAACGATCAGCCTCAGTCCCAAAAATAGGACGTTCTTATTAGAAAAAGAGTATACACTCCTCCATTGAAAGCAAGCCGGATTAGATGAAAAAAACACGTGGTGTTTAAGGAAAGTTATGCCACCATATTAGTGTAGTGAAAATTTAAAATGCGATTGCTTTTAAACAAGCTTAGTGTTGATTGTTTATAATTTGAAAATCAAAAAGTACCACTTTTTGTCTCCACCAGGTAAGTGGACAAAGACTTGTATACAAGTTCGTAGAGCTTCCATACAACTATCGCCCTGTGAAGCGCTGGACGCAAGAGGGTGGATGGGACGAGAAAGACACAGAGGACTCATCCAATCTTATTGAGCTACCAACGGTAGATCGCAAAGCAATGAAACCGAGCCTTAAGCCTGTGCCTCTATCCTCTTCCGAGTCTCTGGTCTACGAGGAGTTTAAAGTCATTCAAGAACCGCTACAATCACGGTGCGAGAATTGCGTGGCATCTGAGTCGCGCAGATGTCAGTGTCCGACAGTAAGGCGAGTTATCGTGGCCAAACCTGTGCCCGTTATACAAACCTGTGGACAAGCAAAGTCACTTCCAAGCCTATCTTATTAAAGCGAGAAGAAAAACTAAAACATTTAAGTCTAGTAAGGGTCATTCGAAGACGTTATAAATAAAGAAATATTTCTTGAACATTACTAGAAACGCTGCCCTTTTTAAACGCTTCCGAAGAAGGTCCGACATACTTAATTAGTAATATTTACTTTTGACAACGCACCATTAATAAACAAATTGTGTTAGTTTACTAACCTTTTGGTTTGTTACTCCACTGGGTTTCAGTATTGTGTTGCATTTTCAATGTTGTTGGAGCTGAAGCGTTATTCAACGATCAGATCAGACATTTGTTTCAAAGCGTCACATCAATCGTTTTGAGATTTTGCATGATTTGGCAGAAGAAATAGAAATCAAGTCATTGATGCATCATGTTCGTGAATCACCTGCACATCTCTGTGAAGGATTTTTCAGGTTGATATCGCAAAAAATGTGTTGCTGAAATACATTTGCTGTAGGCTAGCTGAACTGAATATAAAATATTGTACTATGTTCCTCAGATAAAGATGTTGAGTGGAATTAACCACCACTCTTTCCCCACCTATCCAAATCAAGTTGATACCTCTTTTGTGATGGTTCAACACGTCGAGGATGTAATGCTGCATTAAGTGCGGTATATTTCGTTTCGTGTTATAAAGGAGTTGTTATTCTCGGAACAAGCTGCATTGTGTAAATAAGTAGCAGCATCATTACTTATAAGGCCATCCGGCTGCTGTAAATATTTATGAAAGGATTATCAATGAGTGAAAAACTTTTTAGGGATTTAAAATTTAAAAGAAATACCAGACATATATTACTAGACACGAGAAATTCTACTTAAGTCTCTTTTCTCAAAAAATATATGGCCATGAGGTTTTGTGTGATGCTTATAGTTAACACAGCCATTCAGTATTATAACATTTCTAGTTGTCTGTTTTAATCTTCTCGTAGACTGATATCGCTTGATTCTGCCAAACTGTTTCTGAACCGGAGAAGTGGTCTAACACTCTTATGGATGTTTTTTTCTGTGTCTATCAAGAACGAAAACTGCTAATGTAGTAAGTACTAAAGAGAACTGCCCGAAGATATAGCACGCAGACCTTTATACAATAATTGTAAGTACAGTTTTGTACATTGAAATGTCCGTAAAAATAGATAAAAAAGTAAATAAACTGACGTAATAGTAACCACTTCGTTGTTGGTAGGTTGGTTGGTTAAATCTATTGCTGCCCTTGTAACACCAGATGTTGCTGACAGTTAAAGGAGGAGGGAGCTGGTGATGATAACAACAACATATACACTTGGATGGGGTTCTTATTGTTCAGAATTAGAACACACAATTTCTATGATTGATTCAATCTTGGGCGAAGCCAAGAACCAAGCTTGACCAGCTTCCCCTACTGTTGTGGTATATATGGCCACACAACGTCGATATTGAAAAGTGAAAACGTATATTGTGCTAGCAAGCGAAGTAGTTGCATAATGGGCGATGAAACTGGTCGATTGCAATCAAGTATGATTCCCTTTCCTCACCAGAAGTTATAAATGGTACGCTTTCTTTATAAGAACCAGTAAATTTTGGCTAAGGTTGAACTATTTTAACTTTTTGAATTAAAAAGAGTTTGTTTTGAGTATTTCGAATATAAAGGAGAGTATCATGGAGTATTATGCCTGTATTTGCCAAGTAGTTTACAACTGTCGTTGTGTGGCCTGTGACGGACTAAGAGAGTGTCTACATTTGTACGTTGTTGGCCCAAGCGGTCGGGATTTGGTTTTGGGTGCCGTGCCGTGCCGTGTCATGCAGTGCAGTGCTTCAATCTGCCAGTACATTTTCTTCACTTTCAAATAGACTCCATATTCTCATCTTGGGTTGCTAACGGATTAGTTGTATTTTTCGTTTTCTAATTTTCTCGCTTTTTCCGTGTGGTGAATATGTCTTAAGTCTGAGAACAATACTTTCTATTCATTTTACTCATTTTAATATAACTAAAACCAGTTGTGACTTCATATTTTTTAATATATTCCAATAAACATATGATGGAAACCATCTCGTATAAACCTTGTGGTTTGCTGTTGTCTCTCTCGCCATTTTCCATATAAAATATCAGTATAATCATATTGTTTGTTATTGTATTAGAGATATGGCAAAATTAATAAACTAAACTTGAAATTTGCTTTGTTAAGTTATGAATATCATCTCTAGATCTAACACAACTTGTTTAGCCTTGAAGCTAAAGTAAATCATATCAAATCCAGATATATCTAACGCGAAAACATTTCTTGGACTACTCACCGAGATGGCTTAATGTTTTGAATGCTCTTCAATCGGGATTTTTGGCTCGCTGTCTTGAATTAAGAGCTAGAATGGAAAGCTGATTTTAGCGGGACAAAACTGCTCGATTTTCAGATGAAATTACAAGCTGGCAATTGGAAGTAATCACTAGCAATAGCAATAGAAGTGACCCGTGCAATATCCTTTTTCTCAGTTTCTTTTAAAATATATCTACGGATAATACACCAGTGTTAGAAAGCTCCAAGTGTATGCACTGTCCTTCTTTATCTGGAAAGCGCTACCATGAATCCAATGGTTAATCATTCAGTTACAGCTTAACAGGTCACAAAAGTTAGTAGGGACTTACACAACTGGGAAGGGAACTTCAACGAGAAACAATAGACTTCATAATTACAAGGACTTCGTGCGAGAATGCGTGCAACCAGTTGGCCACCTTTTCGCCGCCTTCCTTAAAAAAAAAACAGATTATCAAAAGCTCAGTTTTGTGGTTTCTAGGAGAACGTAAACAACAAATTATAAATCATTTCAATCTTCGTACAGCTTCAAAATTGACGTTTCTTATTTTTCATGTTGCTACACTTTCGCGTAAAATTAAAAAGTAACAAATGAATTACATAAACAGGAAAAGGCAAAACGGGAAGTTAAAACAGCGGCCGCCTTTGTTGACATTCCCTTCCCAGTTGAGTACGCTCCAAAGTGTTATCAGTGACCCTTGTAAGAGCAGAAGTTCCTTGTGCTGTCACTGAACTTCTTAAGACACGTGTATGTCAAATCAATGGCGCGTTTGATTGGATTAAAGCAATCTCTAAAAGCCTTTATAGCAAAAATATTAACCTGGTACTTGAGGCAATCTGTTACGTCTCAGTTACAGACATGATCGAGCTAGACTAATTTACAGTTGGCATACCGAATTAATGAGGAAACTTTTTCTTCGCTATAAAGCAAACGAGACGCGCTCAAAAACAGTTGGTACAATATTTTAAAATTACTTGCAAGTCTTTCTCTTTCATTCGGCACCTTGAAATAATTGCATGCAGTGATAAGTGTATGTTTGTGTGTGTTTGTGTCTGTCTGTGTTCCTGTGTGCCTGTGTGTCTGTCTGTGTCTTGATGGAGGAAGACCAAAAAACAAAAGAAATCAGTTTAGTTCGGAAATAGTTCGAACAGTCAAATCGTGTGCATATCTTTGTTCAAGTAATTCAAAACTATAGCCGTAGCAAATATCGCTTTGTAGCCATTGATATACCTTGATATAGTAGCGCAATTTCTTTTTCTCGCCTTTTAAGACTGAAGTTTTTTTGCTCAATTTAGGTGTTATTCATTTTTGAATTCTTACAACTTTATGCCTATCAATACAGCCGTGACAGCATGAGTGCCAAATTTAATTTAACGTAAAATATCGGAGTGTACTCGCTTACATCAGCTATATAGGTATGTGTGGCGCACAAGGGGAGGGTTTTCGTGCCGCTTTGGCCTGGAATTGGGTGTAGATTTTGATATATTGGTCTGAAATCGGTTATCGCTTTTTGGACGAAACTGTAAGGGTGTGGCGTATGGCGTATAAAAATGTTCTGCGGCCCTGAAATTGGTTTAAATTTGAATGATCAAGTCTGAAATCGCATGATTTGGTCTAACAGTGGCAGTGGTTTCACGAAGCGCTCCGCTCATCCCCGGGCGTAAAATCACATCCTACCGGAAGAGTCGCGAAAAGTGAGAGTGTCATATGACGTAACGAGTCCAAGCGGACTCGTGGCTTCTTGAAGGCTTGCGTGGGAGGCACGCTGGGACGCATTATAATTAGACGACCAGCAGGCACTGAAAAACACCTGGTAATTCCTGTTGCCCGATTTTATAAGTTTATAACTTCCAATTTGGGGTTCACCAAAAACGCTCGGTATCGCACTAAGATTAATTAAAAGGAAAACGGCAAGGGCGCTGGAAATCTTTTAAGAAAAGTGCAGCTGTTTTTTTTTTGTTAGCCACCGGGACTAAAACTTAGTTCAGTTTCAAAAGAAACAAGCAGCATGGAATTTTGGAAACAAACGGGAAATGGTAAGTTTAATTTCCTCTGTTCTTGTAGAAGAGTATTCTTCTCTGCTCTAGAATATACCGTTATTTGTTGCATGGGACAGTTTTTGAAAATGAAACGTATTAAATTATTGACAAATTGCAGACTAAAGTTGCCCTTTAGCACTTTTCGAACCATTTTGATAAGTTTGTAAAAATTACATATAAATAACTGTTTTTGTGGTATTTCAATAAAGTTAATTCTTAACAACTTTATGCTAACTAACAAAATGTTTTATTCTACATTTGGGCACTCGTGCGCTTCCAACAGCTTCAACTGAATACAGCTTTTATCCCTCTTCTTCGAATAAATTGTCGAAAGGTGGATTACCTGAAAAGACTTTGACTGTGACATTACATTCGAAAGGACATTTTTAAATTGTCTACAAAAAACAAAAAGACTCAATTCAGTTTTGCCGACTTTAATATAATATTAAATTATTTCAATTTTTATAGAACCTGGTGTCTCAACAAAGAGGAACATGCAGTCTAGGGTGAGTTCAGAGGCGACGACGAGGATTACCGGTGAGAGACAGCCACAATACAAGAATACTGTCCACCTCTGGGAGTTTCTGCTTGAGTTATTGGCCGACGATAGATGCACAGCCATAATCAGTTGGAGTAACAAAGAGTGTGGAGAGTTTAGACTGAAGGACCAGCGAGAAGTTGCTAAAAGATGGGGCATTCTCAAACAGCGTCCAGGCATGAACTACGACAAACTGAGTCGGGCACTCAGGTACTACTACAAGCAAGGGATAGTCAAAAAGGTCAGTAAAAGAATTTTACCACAACAGAGTTCTTTCTGCTTTTTTCCAGTATACTGTACTCTAGGGGCTAGCTTCTAAGCAGTCCAATCAAATGTTTTTCAGGGCTAGGGTTTATGAATGCCTCTCTTGCTTTTTTTTTCCTTCTTATCGTTCAACGAAGGAAAAATACAATACGAAAGCGTTTCATAAGACAAGTACTAGAAATTCGGCGAACATTGTGGTTACACATTTTGTATAAGAGCAAACTTCATAACTACATGCACTGAGTCACAGCTTTGACCAAATCTAAAGGCAAGTTTTATTGTGAACAATCTCAGGTTCAAATTTTTTACTCAGGTCCAAAAAACCCTAAATATTCAACCAGAATATTTAATTTAGTTATTACGATAAAAGCAATTTGTTATTAAATAGCAGTTTCTAGGCTGGACTTGTTAAAAAAGAATTTAGAACAACAAGCTATCTGCTTTTTTTTCTGACATTGACCCTTTCTTATAGTGAACATCCAATAATTTGATTTTCAAAAGAGTTTGAGTTGCGATCTTCTTTTATCATTAGCGCTTAAATAATTGGTCACGAGGACATTGCCAGTTTCTTTCTGAATATCTTGTTTGGTCTTATGTTAGTCCTTTCAACAGAGTACAAAGATGTTTATTCCGAGTTTAGTATTGATATCCTTTATTCTAACTCATTCTGTATATAAAATTCTGGCATAGCCATTGCTTTATTGAATAATGCTTTTCAATTCCTCGGATTAAACTGAGAAACAACGGATAACGGGTTTTTTTATAGCCGATAAGAATTTGTTTGTGCCTCAACGTCCTCCCATGCAGTTCTCTCTGAGATGCCACAAGCACTTCGTTTGTCATATTTTGTTTTGAGAGTAAAAACTAAAAACGAATGTTTTTATCGTGCACTTGACGGTAAACGGTTAAACGGGTGAATTTGTGCCTTGGGGCCAGTCAACTGACAATCATGCTCTCTGCTTATAATAAGAAAAAAAAAACATGCAAAAAGTGTTCTGTGGTTTAACTGTCAAGTGGAAAAACGAAGATTTCGGAGCTTATTCTAAAGAACTCGTCGATACAAAGAGTTGCAGGTCAAAATCTACAAAATAGTAAAATCTGATGCTAACCACCAGGAAAGATTTCCTGTGTAGCATCTTACATTGGAGTTCTCCGTTTAAAAGAAAATACAAATCCGAGCAGAACACTTGATTTTCTTACTCTATATGGATGAAAAAAGCAAGTGGTTGATTATTATGCCATTTTCTAAAGTTGTCATTTGATTTTTCCAAAAAACCAAGCTAATTTTGTTCTCTCATGCAAAGTACTGTTTATGTCGCATAAGTTGTTAAAAGTACGCACGTACCAATTAATATTGCGTGGGATGAGGAAAGGGTATTACTATGTTCCAAAATAAACAAAAACCGCAGGAGGAAGAAAGAACTGCCAATGAAAAAAACAAGGGCAGTGAAGGAAAACACAAAACAAAATTTTAACAAGCAAAACGCATATGTTTCATTCCTTCCAAGTAAGTTAACCAGTTTTTAAATTCAATTCTTCCGCGCATAAACAATGCGGTGTGTCAGAACAAGCTTAGCTGGCTTCCACAGACAACTCAAAGAGGCAAAAATTTTGCCTTATATGGCAAGATATGAGACTAGTAAATGTATATGATAGGTGATGAAGGACAATGAGGGTTTAGTGATTGCAAATGAAATTGATGATGGCAGTGGCGGATAGGAGGGGAATCGAAAATCGAACCGAAAGTCGGCGACTCGTTCAGGACCATCAGTTCCTCGATCTCGCAGTTTCGCCTTTGGAGTATTATTACTTATCATTTGCCCGCATTAGCTTGGTACTTACCTGCATGAACTTGCTAAAGTGTTGTCTCACTGATTTGCCTGCAGAGCAGGCTATAAACAAGATGGGAAAGTTTAACATTCGCGCTGTTAAGCACTGCAGCTGTCTGGAGTAGTTGCCCAGAGAACGTACAAAAACAAAACATTTTTTTAGGTAACCCTATACAGCAAATTGTACTCTTACGTTTACTAAGACAAATCAATAGACCAATTTCGATACAATATTAAAATTCAGGCTGAAACAAAAAGACATCAACACGAGGCTCTGGAAAATAAAATAATTATAGAGACTGTATGAAATATTCCCCAGAGCCTCGTGCAAATGCATTACTCTGAGTAAAGCAAGCCTTAAAATGGTTATACCTAAGGAGCCGACCAATTCATTTCAATGGGGGAGGGTGGTAAAATAAATTAAAGGATCAGACAAGATCAAAAGTATGTTTGCTGGCGTCGAGTCGAAATTTTTTCATTTTGTTATTATTCTGTGTTTATTGACGACGATTTGCTTCTTAATACCTAATATTCTGTGTGTATAGGTACCCGGACAAAAGCTGATCTACAAGTTTGACAAGCTTCCGTACAACTACAGGCCAGGATTAACCTGTAATTACCAGGAACAACTCAACAAATTAGAAAGGAAAAGGAGATACTTGCGAAACATTCATGATTATTGCTGCACAGTTCAAGCGATGTCACCTTTGCCTCTGTTGCGAGAGGGTATGGTAAAACATTGCAACAGTCGACAGCCGAAGTTCTACTACCCCGACTCATATTTCCATTACAACGCAAGAGCAATGTGCTGCTGTTTGCAATTTGAAATACTCTAAACTGTCTAAACCTCTCTGGTCTCAAATCAGACACAAAGTCACTTTCGATGATTGTGAAAAGATTAACACTTTGGATGTTTGCAATTGCTCAAAACTGACTAAAAAAATACGCTCAGCTCTAAAGAGGCACGGAACTGGCTCTTGCCAAACGGGCTCCCTTTACATATTACACGCACTCACGGGGCAGAAATCTGAAGAAGCTGGTGGAAAAAGTACGCACGCACCTTTGCCATTCCAGATTTTAAAAATTTTAAATGCTGAAAGGTTAGCGCGCAGATGGTCGGGGATAAGGGGAAGAGAAAGGGTTAGAAGCGCACCTGGTCTAATAGTCTCGCTAATGTACATATGTCCGTCTTGAAATGTAGTGTTTTACAAAAAAAAAGTTACATCTAGACCGTGTACGTGCATTTACTTGGAAATGGTGTTTTCAAAAAGTAACAATTCGGTTAGCCATTTTAAAAGTTACCGTTTTTGGTGAAACGTACTATTCGATTTCATTTTTAATGTGCTGAAGGGAAGAAAAAAACAAGGAAAAAAATATGGTTTACTTGGGCCAGTCTGTCGGTGTCCGTGCAAACAACATTAGGACCGATACCTTATGTATTAGTAGAGACTTGGTCAGTAAGTAAAAAGACTTATATTCAAAAATATTTAAAACAACCGACATCTGCACTGCTCTGTAAAGGCGATATCATAACACAATAATAATCAAGTTTATTAGAATACTGAAGAGTTACATCAATACAAAAGTAAAAAAAAAAAAAAAAACAAGTTTAATATAAAGGGTAATTAAAAGCTTTGACTAAAGCATACTAAAGCTGACGAGTCGGGCGGGGTATTTTACAATTGATTTTTACAGGCATTCAAGGAAAAGAATGAAAGAGTTCACTATAGTACTTTCAGAGGTACTTTCAAATACATATATATGTTATTCTTTGATGTGTACGTTAAGTCTAAAAGCCATCACAGCACTTTAACTCTTTTGCCCCTTCAAGTTTATTGACGTTTAGTTTTCGCCTCACAGTATCAGTACACGATAAGTTACCTGGTTGCAGAGAATATGACTGTAATGATGTTTAGTCCCCAACGAGGACTGGCATTGTTGTATTGTTATTAGTTTGGGTGTGACTAATGAGCTTGCAATGCAGTCAGCGGACACTTAGAACACTCTGAATTGAAACAACCATTGTGTCGCTGAAATAAAAGGCAAACTCGTGGCCGACATGTCGGAATAATAATTGTGCATGCGCGCGAGGTAGTAAGAGAAAAAAGGTGGCAAAATTTCCAAGATGGCGTCTTGAAATCCAATTTTTAAAGCAAAAGTGTGAAGTCTGTAACTTTTTTCGACCAAAAAATTTTGCAACTGACCTTTCACAGTGGACGAAGAAAAGCAAGATAAGCAAATCTGGCGTGATAAAACTCTTAACTTTTGTTTGTTTTTCTTGTTTTTTTGCAAAATTTTGAGCTTAGTTGGCATTTTTCCGGCATGTCGTGTACAGCGTGTATACAGCTATTTCAAAAAAGGTTGTCACAGTCAATAGTCAATACTGGAAACGAAAGGAATTGTGGGGGTTCAAAGAGTACACGTTATTCATTGCTATTAGCATTGACTTTTCATAACGTATAGTGTAGGTTCATCATAATACAATTATTATCATTGCCACTATTAAAATTATAACTTACTACTAAATATTAGGGTACCTAAAGTTCCTTTCGGTTCCAGTATCAACTATTGAATTAAGACAACCTCTTTGAAACAGCTGTATCAGAGAAATGTCGCATTCACTAAAAACACGTGTACACTAATACTCAAAAGTGATAAGCCCTTTGTAACACGTGAATAGCTTCACTTTACAGGACCTCCTGACTCTCAGCGTGAGTGCAAAAACAGCAAGGATATTTAATCCTCGAAAAAGTACAACTTCAAAAAGTTTATCCCTTATTTTACATGTTCGAGCTGAATCAAGGATATGAATTAATGCAGTTTCGCACCCACGCTGGGGCAGCTATTGAGGATAGTCACGTGCTGGTCCTATTGCACAATTAGACCAATATCACTTGCTAGCAAAATATCACGAAACCTATATGATCACGAAATCGATTTAAAGAACACGAAAACAAATGGACGTAAGCAAGAAGAGAAGAGAAATACTGTTTTCGGAAGTAAGACATTCAAGAAAAGACCAAATCTCTATTAACGAACACATTTTATTCCCCAGTGTGTACAAGAAAAAAAGTTAAATCTAGTTTATACCGCATTTTATACCTTTGTTTTTGTACACTTTTCTTTTAAAATACCTTTTTATACATTCTGTAACATTACATTGACACAGAATGGTCGACAAATCATTTTAGAACATAGCTGGCAATTTTTCGCGCGCTTTTTGTATGGCGCAAGCGTGTATCTATAACTCGTCTATTAATTCACAACACACGAGAGTAAACAAAAAAAGCGCTTTGGAAAACTTGAAGCTCTCAAATGGAAAACGAAATACTAATCGAAGGCGACAAAAAAGAATTGGAAGAAGAACCACCGAAATTCAACTTAGATATGGATTTCGTTTTCGAAAACAATCCAGTCAGTGAATAGCTGTTTGTAACCCTGAATGACACGGAAATGGAAGAAATATTGCGAAACCAAAACGCCTTAAAAACAAAGACTACTAAATGGCAATGTTCTAAAAGATATTGTTCATACTTTAGCTGTGCGTCTATCGAGTTATGGATGCACTTTGGAAGTTGGTTGAACACTCGAGAAGCTAGAGAAGCATTCGGTTCGCCTCGTGCCACTCTAGCGCTTCTCTCGTGCTCTCCCAACTTCGCGCATCCACAACACGATAGACGCACGCTAAGCATGGACCATTTCTTAATTGGTAGTAAGTAAGTTCTTGTTTCCGTATATCAAAATGCCGTTTACTCAAACTGACACTCATACTTAGAAAAAGTTCAAGAAAAAATACCGAGGAAAAAGCTAGCACGATGAATCTCGAACACGGGACCTCGAACACTGGATTAGGCAGCACTAGCGGCCGAAACGTATTAGTACAACAAGTTTAAATCAGCGATAACTCCAAACTTTAACAGTTTTAACATGCCTGATTACACCCCATGTACTCTTAAACATAAATGTTACTTCTATGCAAAAAGAACGTTTCCTTTTCTGTGGTTTAGTTCTTATCGTTCCAGAGTTTTGATTTCTTTGTCTTTACGCAGTGTTTGGCGTCTTTAGCGATCTCTGCACTGAGGTAGAAATGTTCCGAGTTGCTGTCACAATCTATTGTTAAGGTTTGCTCTTGTAATTGTGGGGTAAGTTTTGTCTCCGTTTATTTACAGTCATCTTTTGACGTTTGACGCACGTAGCGCTGGTTTTCCAGAAGAAATTTCAGCCTCTCCTTGCATGAGCCTCGCCCAGTAAACCTTGCTCGGAATATCCGGGAAATTTCTTCAAAGAAGACATTATCACGAGCACTTAATTCGTCACAAGTTGACAGAGAGGCCATCGGTATCGTGTCGAGTTAAAGAAACTCAATCTGATTTTGGACAATCTGAGTTACCTTAAACTGCTGTGCTCAAGTATTAGTTCCCATCCCTGGACGTTAACTGTAATAGTCCAGTTTCGTATTCCTAGTTGCCACTGATTACAATGACTAAACTCATTTCTGCAGGGTTAGCCTCAGGCTTGAATTGGCGTTGAATATACATAAGTAGCAGCCAGATAAAAGCTTCCAACAATAAAGAGTTGCGACCAGCTCGTATCTACATTGGTAGTTATATTAAACTGTAAATACGAGTCTGTAGTCATTGTTATCAGCGGCGGACTACGAATGCGAAACTGGACTATCATGCTGATTCCCGGGGACCTTTACAAATGTCCGCCTCGAATGCAAGTACCTATCTTACATTTGTTTATACGGGGGTGCGTGGAATCATGAATCATAACCAAAAAATAATAGGAATCAGGAAGTTTGGAACTTAAACAGTCACGAACAATGAACAACGGCCAATGGATCATGAACATATTAATTTACTATAGAATGACTCATGAATCATGGAGAACATTGATAAATGAACCTTGGATAACTGAATTTAAAAAAAACGGTTTGGAATCAAAATGTTAGTTCCAACCCAAAACCTGTCAAACCAGGATGGATCTAAAAACTTGCAATCAGCTACCGCGATCCTTTGGACGGGATGCATTTTTCATGGTACACAAAACTCGCTGAGCTGAAATGTGCGCAAGACGCGACTTGAGCATCTTCAAACGCAAAGGATGACGGTAGATTATCGCAGGTATTTTATTATTCGCACCCTGAAAGTCATGAGATCAGCCAAGAGCATCACGTGTCTGTGATCTATACTCATCCCGTGGTTCTTCATGGTGTAGTTGATCTCATTCATAATGGTCAACCTGGTGAGAGCAAATCACGTGGTCAACGACAACGCCCAAATAGAAGCGAGGAGAAAAAAACAAGGCAACTTACGAAACTCGGACGGCTTATAATATACTCAGTGCTTTGAACTGTACCTTACTAGGGGGAGGGGCGGGGGGAGTGAGCTTAATAAAAAAGACCCATTTATTAGAAACTGGCCAATGGGGGCTTATTACAGAGGGGCTTGACTGCGAGGGGTTGATTAGAAAGTATAGACTATTCATAAATGGCGGCTATTTAAATATTCTTTTAACTATATTTAAATTAGCTCAACTAGCTTCGTTCAGGTTAATATATTCTTTTGATTGTTGACTTAAGAACGAGGCTAGTTGGGCTAACTTGAATAGAGAAAAGTATGAAAACAGCCACCATTTATGAATAGGGTCTACAGGCTTGAGCTCTGAATTGGGGGAGAATAATTACAGAGTGGCTTATTAAAGAGGGAGAGCTTAACAGAGAGAGGGGCTGATGGAGATTATGCGCTCATTAGAAACTTGAGAGCTTTGAATTTGGGTTTAATAGGGAGGAGGCTTACTGGCAAACAAAGAGCTCTGAACGGGGGCTTGAAAGGGTCGGGCTCGCAATTATAATGGGGAGCTTAAAGGGGAAAAGGAGCCTCAGTATAAGAAACTTGGGAATTCTGAATTGGTATGTATAAAAGAGGAGAGCTTCATATAGAAGGAGCCTCACATATGCTCCACGGTAATAACGGAGCTAACAAAACCAACCTTGCAGCTTCAATCCCCAGAACTCGCTCAACTTCAATCGTGTTATTTGATGTTGTTCCAGTCCCCTTCACTCCTAAAATTGCGTGACACCACACAGTAAAGAAAAGATCTTTACTTTTAACTCCATAATTGTCTTTTTACTGTTAAAAGCTTATCTTTTATTTGGGCAGATTATTGATTTAAAGTAACGGCAAACAAAACATGAAAAGCAAAGTGGAGAGAAAAGGAAACTATCAGGTAACATGCAATGTAATAATAAAGACAATGAGAACTTGTTGCTCCTTCGGCGGTCAGTATTCATGATTTTGAAAGTAAAAACTCGAGCTGATCTCGATAAAACTAGCTTAAAAGTTTTGAAACTAATGGATTTCTTACAAAAGTTAAAAAAGAATATCTATAGTTCTTTTTCGGGGAATACTGATTTGAAACTCAAATTCGGTGTGTCGTGTTATGGCTCCCAAGAGTTCCAAACGACAGTGCATATATGCTCGTGGAATTTCATTTTTTCATTGACAGAGTTCTTGTCAACGTTTGAGTGTAGGTATTCCACAAAAAAAAAAAAAAATATTTTAATACTACAAGTTTGCATCCACAAAGTTGGGACACTTGAACAACATTTGGAAACACTAAATACTAATAATTATATTTTATTCTTCAATAAAATGAGCCTGGTACTAGCCAATCAGAATAAGTTAAATTTGTTCCCAAGCCCCAGCTTGAATCACGAACGAGATAGCCTGGTACTAACCTATAGTCGAGTTAACAGCCAACAAATCATCTCCCTCCACTAACAACTTGTATTTCTCTTCACCAGATTTGGAAGCGTCTTCGTCAATATGGATTATCGCCCTGTTGACATTACGGTAGCCCTTACGTGTAAAATAACGTAAAGACATTTTAGTTTTTGAACATAACGCAGTAGAGAGTTTAAGCAACTACGATGTGAACTGCAAAGAAAACGTTACAAAACAACAGGCTTAATTACAGAATGAAATAACGTCACATGGAAATGCAACCAGCTTTCCACCTTTTTATCGTCATTTTTAGAAAACAGAACGCGAAAAACTCACTTTTAAGGTTTTCTGGAGAAGGCGAACGACAAACTGTAAATTATTTCAATCTTCGCAATCTTCGTGCGGCCTCAAACGTAAAGTTTCTAATTTCATGTTCACACATCTTAAACATCCGCTAAGTTAAAAATCCTGCAGCCATCTTCGTTGACGCTCGCGTCCTAGTCGCTTAAGGTTCCTAATCCCGTCGGCGGACAGTGTGGCGAAAGAAGGACGCATAGGGTTCAACAATCGACCAGGTCGAGGATCGAACCCGGGACTTCCTGGTTTGAAGTCAGATGTTGTTACTCAGAGATGGTTGGTTTTGAACTGATGACTAAAAATGTTGAAAATAAAGTATAAAACGGAAAACAACTCAAAGATGTTGGATGTGAAAGAAAATCAAGCGACTCTTAATTGGTCCCTGCAGCTGTGCGCACAAGATTGTGCAAGAAAAATGATGAGGGGTGGGGGGTGAGGAGCAATCAAGCTGCCATACCTTCACCAGAACGTTTGGTAACGCACTCTTGAGCATCTGCATAGCGTAATGTAAAGAGGATTTGCTGGTTTCCGTGGGTTCCACAAGAATAATGGACTTACTGGGAACTGTGACGTGCTGTTGGAGGAAGAGACAGGTACAATAGGGTTAGAAGACAGAAGGAGGGAAGCAGGGAAGGAGGGAAGGAAGGAAGGAGGGATTAGCAATGGACTTGCTGATAACTGTTGCGTGTTGTTAGAGAAAAAGATTGTTTGATGAAATAAGGCTGGAAGACGTATTGAGAGAGTTGGAGGGGTTAGCAATAAACTTGCTAACAGCCGTTATGTGCTGTCAAAGAAAGGTACAGTTAAATGAAATAAGGCTACATTTGTATTTTAATCTTTAAAGGAAATAGAAATGCCAAAAATGCCGGAATGAAGAACTGGCACAGAATGTAACGGTGGGACAAGGCAAATAAAAAGGATGAAAAAAAGAAAAAGAGAGAAGGGAGGAAAAGTAAACACCAGAAACTACGAAGATAAGTAAGAAGCCATAAAGTTCAAAACTCACCTGCGGCTTCACTTTGAGTTTGGGTGCATTGATAATCGATAGTCGTATTGAGTCAGCATCGACTTCCAACTGAAGATGAAAAAACGTGTTTCGCACGGGTTAAGGTAAATATAGTTAGAGTGTATTATTACCTGTGGTATCTCGGGAGAGAAAAAAGGGCCAAAAAGGAGTGGAGAAAAGGAACATGAAGCGATCTGAACAACAGTAATAGGCACTTATCTCATTATTCACCGAACTGCGCTTAATCTCTGTTGTTTAAAAAATGGTAAGTCTCGACTTAAATTGACAGTACCAAAAATATAGTGGCTGTATATTTTACCACAATACCTTGCAAACCTAACACAGTCAGTAGGTGTAGAAAAGCCTTTATACTAACCTGTATTCATCTCTGAACAGTAACAACGTTATGTATATTTGGTTTGAAGTTTTTATAACTTTTGGTGCATTATTCGAGCATTCTTAGCATTTTCGTGTGCCGTGAATCATGGAAAAATGTACCAGTCGCCAGTTTTTAATACCGTCAATTCTGAGAGTGACGTTGAACTCTTAAGAGACATTATATGATGACCTAGCCAGGTACTCAGGCGTCTTTTTTTTCCTTTTTTTGTCCCTCGAAACGGAAAAAAAATGGCAGCCGCAACTCAGCCGCTTGGAACCGAGAATAGCTGGAAAGGAGACGACAGGAGACCTGGCTAATGATGACCCAGTGTGTTCGACTATTTACCTTCAGCAACCGGATCCGATCTACGTCAAGTTTGATCATTAGATAGCATCTATCTGGCAGGTACACCTCTTCTACGTATTCCGACACCTGAATGAAAAGACACAAGAACGCTTAACTTATGTAACAGTAATTTTATAAAGTTGTTAAATACTAGGACGATCTTAGAAAAAAAGCAACATTATACATCGGTCATTTATCAAAAAGGCATTTCAAACTGTATGGCCTATTTAAAAGTTGGGACAGTTCTGGCTAGAGAGATTGCTGCACAGGAACCATTAACCAAAGTTGTTTTGTTATCTTCAGTTTGAGCACAACGCAACAATTGCGTTGAGCGCTTTGCAAAAACTCGTCACACAAGTACTTTCAAGTAATAAAGTATTCAAAACAAGAATGGGAAAGAGAGTTAGCTGTCAAACGAGAACAACAAATTCAACGCGAATTCGTGAAAATTAGTGAGAGATTGCCAGAGTTGTCCATCAAAGACATCTAGAGTCACCTATTAAATCGTAATGCTTAACCATGATGCTTTGCCGAAAACTAGTGTTTCATTAAAAATGATATAGGAAAGATGTTTTTAGCTTTTAAAAAGAATAGTATTGTAAAGCGCTGTGAAAAATTAGTTTAACAGCGCTATATAAATCAGTTTATTAGTATATTATATTTGCAAACTTTTTATTGGCTATTCACCTTCCTCTCCTAGGATCTGCTTCTCGACGCGTAGATTCAAAACTGCCATTTACTCCCCCTCTCCCATGACCGACGTCTCGTCCCTACCTTTGAAATATGTGCAGACATACGTTCCCCTAGGATTGTCTCCTCGACCCTGCTCATACAAGCTGTCAACTAGTTCTCTTTGAATAAACTAGCTCTTAAAGTTATTTCGGGTGTCCATCAACTATCCAACTACTAATATTGTCATTTATTCACATGCATTTATATATCAAACTAAGTGGAAAAAAATTGTTGTTGTTGTTGTTGTTCCTCCTACTAGATCGTCTTCTCGACACAGCCCTCAAATTCCCGTTACCTACATACTATAGGATCTTCTCGACCTCAACGTTAAAACATGTTACATACCTCCCCTAGGATCGTCTTCTCGACCCTGCCCTTGACAGCCCGAGCCACATCCGGGTCGTTGTCGATATCCAGCTGGGCCGATATGATTGGTGTACTGATATTTCTTGACGCGTTGATTATCTCCTTGATGCGTGGCACGCCAAGAGTGATATCTTTGCAAAGTTAAGGAGGTTTTTCCACAGTATGACTGTACAATCTCTCGACTGCTCAGCAAATGTCGGCACCACTTCGGTGTCACAACTCACGACTGACGTCATCTAGTCTGACTAACGTCAAACTTGGGGCAAGAGTGGTGAAAGGCAATAAACTGCGGCCACAATATTGATAAGGTTGCACTCTTTTACTCATAGACTGGAAAATTCGCTTTAGTTATGGGAGTTAACAAAACGTTTCAGGGCAACATAGCTGACGTTAACCAGACGTCGAGCAGGTTAATGGCGACAACTCACATCCCCTAATTGAAGTAAATTTGTAGAGTATGAGTGTGAGTATGCACAATATAGCCAATTCTCAGTAACAGAATGAGCCATTGTTGCTTACACTGTGACATCATTTACGCCCCTCTCACGGAACTGTATGACGTAACCCGTGATGTTCTTACACCGAGGTAAATCCAGTATGTTGTTAAAATAAAAATAACAATTGATACAAGTAATCCAAGCACAATTTTTCCATAAGCGCTTTCAATATGGTTTTGGATGGCTTGGCTTTGAGGAAGAAACGAACGGAGTGCTGAAGCGAATTTTAGGCGGAAAAAATCGAGCTCCAACGTTATAACTCATCATTTGAACTCACTTTTCATGAGTTGAAAGAGCTTTGCTTTACGGCTATTTCGTTTTTCGTGGTTTTTCTATTCTCAAAAATTTGGAAGAAAATAATGCCTTACGTTACCCTCAGCACCAATGGTCTCATCCGGGGTATTCAAGGATACTCATAGAAGCAACACCCGCGAAGTGGAAAGTCTTCAGGGTCATCTGTGTGCCCGGTTCACCAATACTCTGTGCTCCAAGGGCTCCCACCGCAGTTCCTGGTTCGATCTTAGCACGTGCGTACTTATCCTTGCACGTGGCTAGGAAATGTTCCATTTGAGTCTTGGTGCAACGGTTGGTCCACTCCAGAACTGTCGGTATACGTGCGTCGAGGTTTGAAGAAGGAAGTGATAGGACATAAGAGATAAGTCTCTATCAAAAGCTTATACAGCTGTTTCACTTATTTCGGTTAAGATCGTATTATGGACCCTACCCTTGCAAAACCTCACCTACCTACCCTTGCAAAAACTCACCTACCTACCCTAAGATCGTCTTGTCGATCATTTCCTTGAAATACCTCACATACCTATCCTATGGTCTTTCCTTGAAATACCTCACCTACCTACCCAAAGCTCTTCCTTAGAACCTACTCTAAGATCGTCTTAACGACCCTTTCTTCGAAATACCTCACCTACCCATCCTAAGATCCTTCCTTGAAATATTTCACCTACCTACCCTAAGATCGTCTTATCGACCCTACCCTACCTCCCTAGGATAGAAGTAAGCCTCTATCAAAAGCTTATACAGCTATTTCAGAAAACTTTATCTTCAGTGGGCCGTTTATCATTTACATGCAAAAAACAGTTTGGATGGAACGAGCCAAACAGTACGGTCATCCCAGTCATTTCGGCTAGAATCAATGGCAAGAGAGGAATAAGTCTGAGGTTTTTCAACTCTTCCGGATATTTCCCTAGAGCGCTTGGAAGAATGAGGCTTGAGGGCAGTTTTTAAGGACTGGAAATTTACATATCATGATCTATTGAAAAAAGCTAAGTTGTCTACTTTAAGAAATAGAAGGCTGCAAGATATTTGTATTTTAATGTTTAAAGTAAATAATGGGCTCTGTCCCCCGAGTATCTGTAACATTTTTACTAAAAAATCTCTAGTTATAATCTCAGGCAGTCAGACTTTGTTATACCCAGGTTCAATACGGTTACCTATGGTA
>JAOBYF010056677.1:0-12421 GCA_025403605.1 Parazoanthus darwini
CCTTGCATTGCTATTTGGTGTGATTTCAAGATATCCAGGGAAACTGAGGGAAAGACATTGACCTTTCAAGTTTCGACTAGAAAAACATGTCCCCTGGCAAACCTCCGAAATGGCAATTCTACAAACCTTTTGTCGAATTAGTTGGTTGATGTTTGCTGCTTGTTTGCAGGAGTACCTTGCCAAGAAGGGGTTCGTTCACCGCGATCTCGCGGCACGAAATGTTCTGGTGGGTGAAAATAAAGTTGCTAAGATCGCCGACTTCGGTCTGACACGCCACGTGTACGAGGAGAAAATGTACACAGCAAAGCGAAGTCGCAAACTGCCTATAAAGTGGATGTCTCCAGAGGCCATATTTGACCAAGTATTTACCTCTGAGAGTGACGTGTGAGTTTCGTAGAAGAATACAGACGAAAAGTTTCCTCTTTCGATTCTTTAGGGTCTTAAAAAGGAATTGGTATTATGTTATTATGGTGAAACCTGAGGCAAATTGTTCTCGTATGAAAACGTTTTGCCTTTTACCTTGCAGTAAAGTTACCTTTAGATGTCGCCTTATTTTTGCCATCCTCAGTACCATTACATTCGCAATCAATACAGTTACAGTTGCCATTGTCAGTTCCAGCGAGTACCTCTGACTATCATTACCACTGTAACCTTTGCGGTTGCTTTTACTATTACCATTGCTTTGACAATTATAACTGTCACCACCATTATCATTGATATTACTCAGCAATAGTTTTATCGTCGTCACTTCCCGATCGCTGTTGCTACTGCAATTGTTATTAACAATGTCTTTCTTGTTTATTGTTCTTTTCAACAATGTTTTGCTTTGCTTTGTGTTAATGCTTTAGAAGGCATAATTATTCGTATTAAATAATAAATAAGATCAAATACTAATGCACTAGAAACACTTTAGTCCTTAACCGGTATCGTTTTTCCTGTTTTGATAGGTGGGCTTTCGGCATCTTGCTATGGGAACTCGTCACGCTAGGTAGGTTTCATTGTGTCGCGTATTCTCACATTATCTATCTTTTTTAGTCATACTAAGTTATTTTTTAAAAAAAAATTGATTTAACTCTAACATGCCGATACTTGGAACAGGAGGCAGTCCGTATCCGACAATTAACAACCGAGAACTTCTGAAGTTACTCAGAGACGGTTATCGCATGGAGAAACCAGAAATCTGCAGCGATGATATGTATGTATTGTAATATTATGGTCTTTCATGACTAAAGCTAACTTACATTTCTAAAATACGCTTTTGGACTTTTATCTGTGATATTCGTTTTTAACTGACCAGTGTTTGTATTAATTTGTACTTTTGATGCTAGAAGGCATGCACTAATTCTTAACCGTTAGGGTTAATTTTGTTGCTTTTTTTTGTTATTTCTGTTGTCCTTGTTGCTAATATTGTTGTTGTTCTTGTTGTTCCAGTGTGTTTTTACTGGTTTTCAATGTTAAGTAGCAATTCTATTTGTCTCCTTAGTTATGAGATAATGAAACAGTGCTGGGAAGAAAAGCCTGAAGATCGCCCTAAGTTTGAGAAGCTGCAGGAAACGTTTGAGAACATGATGCTTGTGGACAACCCATACTTGGACTTTAACGGGCTTGACGAATCCAAGAATTACTACAACGTGCCTTCCTTTAACAGCATTCCCGATGAGGAAGGCTCGGATGAAGAAGATATCGATATTGCCCTGATGGGAGAGAAAAAATACGAGGATATGAATCGAGCGAACCCCATTCCTTCAAATGATCCCGGAAGAGTGACATTAATTCCTGAGGACAAAACCACATTGACGAGCAGTGATAAAGACGACTGCGGAAAACAAGTAGACACAAGTGAGGTGAAGCACCCGGAGATTGACGACGATAAAGATTTAAAAGAGCTGTCGCTAGAGCCATTTGATCCAGTCGTTGATAAAGGCGGCTTGGGGAGCAGACATCGCAAGGGGACGTCTAATAAATATGAGTTCCCCAAAGGGGCACGTTTATCCAGAGACCCGATGGATGTGTCCTCGATCGACTTTGAACAGATGCAGTTCAAACTTTATCGTGGAAGGAACAGTTTTGCATCTTAAAACGATCTCTTGTAAACAAAAAAGAACGAGCATTAAGGTAAACCAACTATAGTTACCTTTCATGGTCGAGAGTATTCTACAGATTTGAAGGAAGCGACGTAATTTAAACGTAAAGTAGAACGTTTAAAACTTTTTAGAATATAAAATTTTGAAACTTAAGGTAAAAGTACTTTATAAAGTCTTAAAGCAAAGATTTACCATAACTAAGTTGTGAAAACTTCATAGCTAAGCTTAAACCTATTCCGCCTGGGCTTCAAAAGCTCCCCCTCCATAAATCCGAAAGTATTGACGCTATTGTCATGAAACTTGGAGGTTAGATAGTACTATAATACCTAATTAATTGCACTAGGGTACAAATTAATATGACGTCACGATGACATCATTTCTCCACAAAACGTTTTTTTCTATATTTTTCCTTCCAGTTTTTGCACAGAAAGCACGCAGCACTTTAAACCAATTATAATTCCAATTATATAAATGTCTTGAAATGAATACAATAAACACGAAACTCGACATATATCTGTAGAAACGAGAAAATCATGGGGAGGAGATATTCTTTCCATGCCAATTGTAGTCAACTTAGTGTTTATTTTTGAAGCTATTTCAGTAGATAGGGTCTAAAATATATAAAACAAAGAAAACCGGATAGGAAAAAGTTCAGAAAATCAAAAAAAATATATTATTACGTCATTCGCCAGATTCTGCACTTTACAATTAAATTTGTATGACGTCATCAATGACGTCAAATATTGACTAAAATAAGTCTGAGACATCATATTTTTCAAAACAATAGTGTTCAAGGTTATCAAAATACTCGTTTCCAAGCATCACAATCCGATTAAATCTAAAAATAAAGCAAGATTTTCAAATCTCAGCAAAACATGCTCTTCAAAATGCTGTTGCCAATTCTACCAATTACTAAATTGCCAGATAAATTTGAGGAAAAGTCCCACGATATGGAAGGATAATCTTAAATTGTTTGAAATTGCGAGCTACTTGAAGTTGGCGCGGGCATCAAAAGCCCCCCCCCCCTCGTCAGGCGGAGTAGGGTTAAAATGTAGGTGTAGACTATTAAGTAAGAGGCTTTCTCTCGATTTCATAGGTGAGCAAGGTTTTGAGTCCACTCTTGAACTTGACAGAGTCCTCAATTCCGCGATCTTGTTCCTTGTTTTTCAGTTGCGTTCTTATTGTTCATTAGCATTTCGGCACTACTGCCCTCGTCAGGTGAATTTACTATTAGTCCAACTTGTAATGTAATGTCTATCTATCTTCTTGAACACGGAGGAGTCTATAAGAAAGCGTCAAAACATGTTTAGATCAACATCAACAGCTGGCTTCTGAAAAATTAAAGTTTAACGTTTCCAAAAGTTTTCGTTCAGTAAAATAGCTTTTGACATAGTATTCGCTGAAAGGTAAAATGTAAAACATCGAGTCGGCAAACACTTGTACACTAAGTTTTTCCTGTTTCTAATTCGTTCAGTTAACACAAATTCGGTCAGTTAACACAAATACAGATATTGATATCTTTCATGCATTTGCTCCAAAACATTGTGAGCATCTAAAATTAAAGCGTGCAAGTGAAGGTCAATTGAAAGCTGTAAGAAGGAAACTAAGAGGCTCGGAATTCTAAATTTCGTCGCACGATTGTAGACATGTTTCGACAAAATACGCTTCGAAGATAAGGCAGTTGCTTGTAAATTACTTTCGGTGAAATATTTTACTCCAAATATCTCGGGATATATTTTAACAACAGTTATAAAAAAATGCATTTTTTTTGTTTTAAAGATCTTTCCAGTCTACCGTTGTAGGTGAAAACTACAATTTTTGTCCAATCTCAAGTCTACGGTAACCTTAGTACCTTAAATACCTAATTCTTATTATTATCAGATAAGCGTCAGGTGTGGTGGCCAGTGTTTTCGTAAGAAGTGCTGTCAATCATCGCCCTGTCAAAACGGTGGAGAATGTCATGAAATTTCTGACCAGAAGAAGCGCATAAGGTGCAAATGTAAGGCAGGTTTCGCAGGAGAACTATGCGCCATTAGAGTCAAAAGTTGCCTGGACCACTTCAAGTATAATCAATCAGCAACTCCAGGTTTGTACGACATCCAAAATGATAATGGAACAGTGTTCACTGTGTTCTGCGATTTTGATGAATCAGCAAAATTTGCTTGGACTTTGGTGATGTCTTACACTCTTGCCAACAACGCTCAGTTCAACACTCATACATTTCAAAAAGATCACCCGGTGGCAGAGAACTTACCAAATTGGGCAGCCTTTCGTCTGTCCAAGGCCCGGATGTTATCAATTCAGTCCCAGTCCTCCAATTGGCGCGCGACCTGTAACTACAACACGGACGGCCTTGTTTACACTGATTACATGAGATCGAAATTTAAGAATGTGGATCCGATGAAGATGCAGGGAACAGGATGCAAGAAGATGGAGTATATCAACATCCGTGGTAAAGGATGCAAAGATTGCACAATTTGGTGTAGCCAATCACAAACTGTTAAAACGTTTAATGTTAACGGTTGGTACGGGGAGTTTAGGAGTGAACAAGTTGGTCATGAAAAATGCAGTTATGTGAATGCGGCGGGTGTGATCAAAAATGAGAAAAGTTTTGGTTATTACAATTATGTGAATAGCGACCATCGCTGTGCTTCCAGTCAACTGTCAACAACCCAATACTGGTTTGGATCTAGCATAAGATACTAAAGCCGGAACAACTTTGAAAATTTAGTTAAGGGAAAGCAGATCAAGTTTCTTGGGGTTATTGTAACTTTTTAAGGAATTAAGAATGGGAATGAGCATAGGAATAGAAATAGGAATAGGAGTTGGAATAGAAATAGAAATAGAATAGGAATATGAGCAGGAGTAAGAACAAGAATAAGAATAAAAAATAAAATTTAAACTAGAATAAGAATAAGAAATATGAATGAGATTAAAAATAGGAATGGGAATAAGAATAGCAATACGATTTAAAACAAGAACAAGAATAGGAATAGGAACAGAATAAGAATTTTTAGAAATAAGAAAAGAATAGGAATAGGAACAGGAAAAAGAATAGGAAGAAAAAGAAGAAGAAGAAGAAGAAGAAGAGGAAGAAAGGGAATAATAAGAAGATTGGGAATAATAAGCGAATTTAAGAACAGGAATAAGAATAGGAGTAGGAATGTTAAACTTTGTTACAGAAGAACACTGAACTGCAAAATTTTACATTAATAGAATGTAACAAGTTGGTCTGAACAGCTGCATAAATACAACTTGGTCGAATACATGTAGCATTATATCACAACGCAAGCAGCATTATCGTGCCATATTGTACAATGCACTTTTTCCCATCCAAAAATCCCCAAACTTTTGAATCTCTGTAAAGCATACAAGTGTTCTTTTGCTCAAATGCTGAACTAACCGAATAGTTAAATGATTAATCGTGTTAAGTTCAATTTAATTAGACGATCATGGTGCCCACTGAGTGGAGCCGGAATGGTTTATTTTTATTGCATTGAGTTGTACTGTATTGCAAATTTGCACCGGAATAAAAATTCCGTTGAAAGTCGGAAAAATGCTATGGACTGAATATGCTCTTAGCTTGAAAAAGAGAAAATGGGAATAAAAAACAAGTTATGTATATTCAGCCGCTAAGGTTAACCAACAAGAGGACAAACTCATAAACAGCAGGTACTCAACTGTGAGTTGGCGAAAATCGTTATGTTTAGTGCTTGTTAACTGGCTTAGGATTCACCAGGCTTTGTAAATATCGGCGTTGGATCATACACGTCACTCAGATTACGGGGCTTAGGTTTTATGGTGGTTTGCTATTATTTGTATATTGATAGAAATTTGTCGTCATAAAAAAAATCCAGATGGTTGAACTGAATATCATAACTGGCAAAATGGCGGCCAAACAGGCTCTGGAGAACCAATCACTTCAGATTTGTGCCGACGAACTGGTTTGCTAACTTTGTAATCGTAAAGTATCAATCCTTTTGTAATTTCAGTTTGCAATTGTCGTCTATTTCTTCAATTTTGTAACACAAACATTAAATGTATGCACCGGCCTGTAATTTAGTTTAATCACTACCAAAGGCTTGATTAAACTACTATTATTGTTGCTGCCTCACTTCGTTTGGCAGCGAAACCTATAATTGTTCGTCCCTACAACTGTTTGGTTTGAGAAATTTGTCCTTTTTCCGGATCTTTGTCCAGGGAATCGCCCTGTTTTATGTTTTATGTTTCTGACTGAAACAACACCGACAAGTCAGCCCTTGAACTTTGCTAAAATTTTATGCAAATATGCCGGGTGGAATAACCTGTTTTCCATAACTGATACTGATAAAAACATCTCAATTGTTACATTTTGTTCTTTATAGTTAGTGAAATAGTAGCACTGCCATTAGCACTGTTAACTTCTAGTTATAATTATTACAACACCTACTTTCTCCTTAAAGTATCACTTGAAAGCGCTCATCTTGTGTTACCTTAGGGCTTGCTTACACGGATGGTAACTCGGCTTGGCTGGTAACTCTGTCAAGCAAAGATGGTAACATGGACCACGGAACTAGGGGACTGACTGGTCTTTAGCCCCACCAATAATTTCTCGGTGCTTTAAAATAAAAGCAGAAATAAACAAACTTTAATGAAGGTTTAAAAAGTTTAACGCACCTCCGGTGATTTTAGAAGCTGTAAATTTCAAAATTTTTTTTGGGAGCATGCGGCGCTCGTGCCAGCCCCACCAATCCAAAATACACTCCGCGGCCCCTGCAAGGTTCACAAGTAAACAAATCGGGAAAAAGAACAACAGAGGCGAGTAAACCGGCTAGGCGGGTTGACCAACATAGCCGGGTTATCTTACTCTATGTAAACAGGCCTTGGATGTGAATAGACAGTCAATTGATACGGACATACCACTTTCAACAAAATGATTAAAGTTTGAACTTTGATTTGAAACAGCTACAAACCCGAACGAAATTTTTGTTTTGAAAAGTCAGTTTTCAGGAATTGTTCAATCAACCTCACTTGAGCTCATAAACTATAAAACTAAAATGTCACTCTAGTTCCTTGTCAAATGTCTTTCATTTCATTCAATCCTTTTTTTTTTTGCTTTGTTTTCAACATTTTCAAATACCAATCTACCAGGAGATGCTTTAAAATGTGACACAGTACGAAGCACTTGGCCGACATTTTGGATTTTTTGGAAAGTAACAAGCAACACTTATGACTTCAGAGATCACGCGCAATATTAATTATATTTCCAACAAATGTCGAACAATTGACACCAAGACAAATAATTAAAATTTGTTTCATATATTTCTCTAATATATGGAAAAAAAAATAATCTAAACGTCAAAATTTGACCAAAAATTGCATCAAAAACGGTGTTTCCATGGCAACAAGTGAGACTCTAATAAACCTTTATGGATGATGGTTATTACCAATTTTAATGACAAGAATCGGAAGTTTTTGATGGAAAAAACCTGCGCGATCAATTTCGGCCCCTATTAAATTAACCACTCCTGCTTATTGGGGACACAGTAAAATCTATCTGCAGTTATCTATAATACAACAAGCAGCCATTGTTCGATGTAAACATTGCGGGAACCATCATCCTGTCGACTCAGGATCCAGTATCAACATTCTAGACGAGACTCAACACTCGAGAACAAACACGAGTAAAGATCTACCCATATCAATCAAAGTCACCTCTGACAGTCCGTGGAAAGTTCACAGCCGAAATCACTTCTGACTCAGCAACGCGCTACGAAACAATTTATGTGGTACAGGGCAACAGCGGCTTATTGCTCAGCTGGCGTACATCGACTGATCTAGACTTCATCAAAGTAGTCAAACCTCTACAGCCACAAGCAGCCAGCTCGGTTGAACAACTGACTGACACGTATAAGGACCTATTCCAGGGGCTTGGGAAACTCAAGGACTTCCAAGTCAAGCTTCACATTGACGAGTCAGTACCACCAGTGGCACAACCCCATCGACGTGTACCGTTCCATGTGCGAAAACAACTTGAGGAGCAGCTACAAAAAGATGAAGAACTGGGAGTCATAGAGAGAGTTGAAGGACCTACCCCCAGGGTGTCTCCAATTGTTGTAACTCCTAAACTCAAATCTCCAGGCAAGATAAGAGTCTGCGTTGATATGCGAAAAGAAAACACAGCCATAAATCGAGAACGACACCTAACCCCAACTATCAAGGAGATCATCGGTGACCTCAACGGCGAAACGGTCTTCAGTAAACTCGATCTCAACCAAGACTACAATCAGCTGGAGATCACGCCAGAATCTTCTCGGCTGACGGTATGACACCTGACCCCCAGAAAGTTGAAGACATCCTCAATCTTGCCGCCCCCTCATCTGTCACTGAAGTGCGCAGTTTATTAGGCATGACTAACTACTGCTCCAGGTTCATCAAGAACTATGCAACTATCACTGAGACTTTGAGAGAGCTTACTCACAAATATCAGCCCTGGCAGTGGACCAGCAAGCACGACCATGCTTTGACCCAACTCAAACAAGCCTTTTCCAATGCGCCAGTTACAGCGTACTTCAATCTAGAGTTTGACACAAAGCTGACCGTTGATGCAAGTCCCGTTGGCTTAGGTGCTATACTAGCACAAATCAACCCCACATCCGGAGACAAACATATAATCGCCTATGCCAGCCGATCCTTGACAAATACAGAACAGCGGTACAGCCAAACAGAGCGTGAAGCACTGGCTGTAATTTGGGCCTGCGAACTCTTCCATCCATATGTTTATGGCAAGCCCGTTGACATTTACAAAGACCACATGCCTCTTGAAGTCATTTACGGCAGCCCGAAGTCAAAGCCACCTGCTCGCATTGAACGTTTGGCACTCAGACTACAACCCTACCAAATCACAGTGCAATACCGGAAAGGAGAAGGAAATCCAGCAGACTACAGGTCTCGTCACCCCTCCAAACATAAAACTTTTCAGAGTCGCCAAGAGCAGATAGCAGAGGAATACATCAACTACGTCGCGGCAAAATCTTCACCAGCCGCGCTCTCACTCAACGAGATCGCCGAAGCTACTGTGAGAGACCCGACCCTCCAAGCTGTCGTGGAAGCCATTCGCACTGGCAAATGGCATGTCCCCGCAGAGTGGCCAGAGATAGACCCAAACGCTTACAGCAGCTTTGCGCACGTCAAAGGGGAACTCTCAATCGGCATAACAACCCAAGTCGTACTTCGCGGCACAAAGCTCGTAATTCCCCGTGAGTTGCAGAAACGCATCGTAGACTTAGCCCACGAGGGCCATCAAGGGATCACAAAGACCAAAGCTCTGCTACGAGAGAAAGTGTGGTTCCCTGGCCTAAATCAACTTGTAAAGAACCAGATAAAATCGTGCCTCGCCTGCCAAGTAGCAACTCCAGAAGTCAAGTGCGAGCCACTCAAAATGTCTTAACTGCCGAACCAGCCATGGCAAGAAGTCAGTGTTGACTTCGCCGAGCTATTCACCGGTGAGTACCTGCTAGTCGTCCCTGATGACTACTCACGATACCCTGTGGTTGACGTTCTTCGCTCCCTCATGGCACACGCTGTCAGCCCCCGACTCGAGAAGATATTCTCCGAGTTCGGCATACCAGAAGTTGTGAAATCCGACAACGGCCCCCCATTCAATGGTAATACATTCAAGTCGTTCGCCAGAGACTTAGGATTCGCCCACAGAAAGATCACCCCACACTGGCCAAGGGCAAATGGAGAGGTAGAGCGCTTCATGAGAACAGTGAAGAAAGTTATTAAGATAGCGTTGATGGAACAGAAGCCTTGGCAGGAGGAATTTTCCAAGTTCTAACGCAATTACAGAGCAACGCCCCACTGCTTAACAGGCCAAGCACCAACCACTGTTCTTTTCAACCGTCAAATGCAGACCAAGCTTCCTGCCTTCCAATCAGACCTTCAAGAACAAGTCGACATCCGAGAGAAAGACAACGAAGCAAAGAGGAAGACGAAGACGTATTCAGACAACAAAGCCTACGTCAAATCATCCCTAATCCGCACAGGGGATACGGTCATCGTCCAGAAGGACAAAACCTACTGTAAGTCCCAAACACCATTCGACGCAAGCGTCAGGACTATTTGAATTGGCAGAGGAATTGGAGTCCCGTCTTAGGGTTCACTCAGTGACACAGAAATAGAATGCGTAACGATCGAGCAAACACAACCCGGGAACTTAGTACCAACTATCCGGGCTACAAGGAAAATGTATGTCCTCTTTAGTTTTAGCCTCCCCGTAGGCACTTAATTTTTTTAAACTTTGTCTCAACTCCCAAAGTGTGCTTTCCATTTGACCGGTAAGCGGTCTGGCTGGCCAAAAAGAGCAGTGCAAATGGGAAGCTAAAAACCAACATAGTTGGCCATTCACAGGCAAATTGCAGGAGCTCTCGCGTGTGCTCCAATTCGGCTGCAAAAGATGACGCACATTTCTTCCCGCCAGAACTCTCAAAATAGACCTGTTTCGTATTCCCAGTTACCGCTGACTATAATGACCACAGACTCATTTCTGCAGGGTCAGCCTCGACTTGGTCATGAATATACATAAATACCAATGTAGATATGAGTTATTTACAGTTCTTTGTATTGTTGAAGGCTCGGACTTCTAATCGTTCTCGCTGGACCAGCCTGCTAAAAGTTGTTTGAGATTTTTGGAGTTAGCGAAATATGACAATTCTATCAAACCAATGTGCTGGTGGAGGTATAGAGACGACATTGTAGACTTTTGGATTCACGGTTTGCCAACAATCTTCGAATTTACAGATCATATCAATTCCCTGCACCCCACAATCAAGTTTGAGTTAATTTATTCCGAAAATAAACTTAACGTTTTAGATTTGACCTTGCACTTAGTAGATGGCTTTATCAAAACGGATGTCTATTCCAAACCAATTGACAGTCACCTTTATTTACCACCAACAAGTGCCCATCCCTTTCACTGTAAGAAAGCAATCCCTTATAGTGTAGCGTTAAGACTTAAACGTAATTGTTCCACTCAGGCTTTCCTAGCCGAAAGGAACAAAGAATACAAACAGTATTTGATTGAACAGGGTTATGAAACTAACTTAGTTCGTGAAGAGTTTAGTGCAGAATGGAACTCCTAAAACCTAAGACTAATACCCCACTAGTTGTTGACCACAACATACGCCTGCCTAACATATCACGTATTATTCAGGAAAATATTCATTTATTAACCTCCTCCGAAACCACCAAAGATATCTTTCCGCCAAAATCTATCATCCCAGCTTTTCGGCGTCCAAAACATCTCAAACAACTTTTAGCACCGTCAAAACCTAAGCCAGAAATTGCGGAAGGGAGGTACCCTGATTATTCGGAGAATATTAATAGAGGTTGTTTTAAGTGCAACAAAAACAGATGTGATCTTTGTAAGAATTTTTTAACTGAATCAAATCATTTTAGAAGTTGCAAAACAGGTAGAATATACCCCATTAAACAACAATAAACTTGCACATCTAAAAACGTGGTTTATTTGGCAACTTGTAAGTTGTGTCGACTGCAGTACGTGGGTTCTACTACAACAGAACTTAAAGTGCGATTTAGGAATCATAAATCATCAGTGAGGACAGATAAGAGAACGTGTGAACTAGCGTCACACTTCAACAAGTTACCACACAACTTATCTGATATTTCCTTTACTTGCATTGAATCTGTTGTTAATCCGAGTGAGTTGCACACTGTTGATGACATATTGCTTACTGGAGTGCCCAATTATTTGCGCTTCAGCCGTTTGGTCTCAACAAGAGGCGAGAGTTTAGATAAAAAAAAATAGAATCCATTATGGTAACGTAACTTAAAAGATTTGTTTTTATCGCTTCAGGTCTGACCTTTAACCACTCTCATAGCTAAAGTTTTTAAAAAAAATATTATTACACCTACTATAGTTAATGGTTTGTAAGACTGCGGTTTTAATGAGGAAAACAAGTGGACGGACTGCGTACGTAACAGGAAATGTCGCATCTAGTTATAAAACATGGTTTTGTAAAATTGTTCATTTAGGTAACACTCCTTGTAAAGTTTACTGAAGAAGCCCGAAAGGGCGAAACGTCTAAATACACCTGTTATTGGGAGTCATGTATTGTCCGTCTTTGTTCCTTATACACTATTATATATATCTACAGAAGTAACAGGAAAGGGGGTTCCCGTCAGAAGACGTGTACCTAGCTTGCCCACACCCTTTTCTTGTTAATGTGCTACATCTAAAGGCCTCTGAAGGACCACTTTCAAGCACTTTCTACTTTGGACATGACTATTAAGCAGTTTCTTTGCCTGTTGAGGTTTGCCCACAAAAATGTGAGCTC
>JAOBYF010056788.1:0-12420 GCA_025403605.1 Parazoanthus darwini
ATTCAGTATTGGAACCTTACTCCCTTCTGCTGTGGATCTAGAGCTATAACTACAATATATAATATTTATATATATAATATATAATATAATGTAATATAATATAATATACCAATTCTCCTTTTTCCATCTCTAAAGAAGCATCCTCTTTCACCACTCATGTCATCATCATCTTCAAAAGTGTCCTGGAACACATCAAAATATTTTTTTAAAATCCATAATTATGGCTCTTTCTTATGCAACATATTAACTAAATTCGACTTTGGGTCAATGATCAATAGGAAACCAGCTAAAGTTTCATATTTGCAATAAGGTAGTGAACTTCATAATTATGTTTGACATGATTTTATCTGCCACCTCTTACTGACACAAAGTAAATTGTTTCCCTCATCAAGTCCTTCATTGGCTCTCAGCATTTAAGGAGCCAATTGAAGGGGCTAGTGCAAAAATGATAGTTACATTCAAGTGACTTTCAAGTCAGTTTCGATTTCTTGTTTGATATCTACGTCTAGAATTCTGCAGTTTTATGTGGTATCACAGACTGTTTTTCATGTATTTTTCAATTCTAATTGTGTTGAAAGCCATAGTTACAACTAACTTACCAGTAAGTAGATCATTCACACAGTAAGTAGATTATTTATACTAGAAACAGGTGTAATGGGTCATAGTATAATATTTACTGCTGGTAACTGAGTTGGTGCTTTTAACTACAGAAAGTCCAAGGATGGAGGACTAAGAATATAAAAATATATAAAGTGCATGGTGGTATATTTTTCAATTTGATTATACAGTACCAAATGATTAAATTTGATGGTTTGTTGAAATTTATGTATAAAAATTTAATGTTTAACTAATATTTATTTCACATCTCAAAATTTACTAGTTTATGGTGAGTTTTATTTTTGCAATGGTGATTTATTATGGCACTCTGTGAGTCATGTATATTTATTAGTCTCATTTTGTCTAACTCATGAAAAATAAAACACTCGAAGGTACTACATACATACATTTGTGGTAAGTAGGTACTGCTTCTCTTATTAAGTGTTCAAGGTACTCAAAACCACTTAATTTCATTGTTTGTTACAGTACAGAATTTTGCAACTGGAGAAAAACTTGTTACAGCTGTAATTATGTGGAAATTTTATTGTCAGTTTAAAGAGAAATTTAGTGGGCAAATGCTCTTTTGGCTCATCAATCATTTTGTAGAACTTTACTGGCAGGGGCTTTTAAGCATGTTTGTATGAATTATTTTTCAGGTGCTTACAAAGGATAAAATTTAAGGAACCTACACAGGTGTATAGCAGAGCAAGTTGGTGCTGTTAGAACTAAAAGGATTAAAAGATGGTCAGTGGAGCAATAAGTACATACATGTAACTGAGTGTTTTGATCACGTGGATCCTCGCGATCATGTTCGTAGTAAGAATCGTCGTAGCCCTGGACAGCAGCAAGACGACAGGACAGAGACTTCAGTAAGTTACAGGATAGTTGAAGGCTGTACACATATATATTACGTATATGTAACATACAGGGTATCCTTAGACAACAAGGAGGGGCCAACTTTGCCATTCAGTGATTGGCAGTTTTGCAGTTAACATTTTATAATGCTAAAAGTATTTCTTTTTGCGCTGACAGACAGGCTATAACTCTTTTTGGACTGGGGGCATATTTCTAACTGAATATTTGGTTCCCAATCTATTTCAGGATCTCCAGGCCCCGTAACTAACAACCCTAGCCTTTGGTGCATTCAATAATAATATTTTCAAGAATTTGTTATTTTTGAGGAGGAGAGACTGTTATTGTATTGTTAGAGGAACTGCCAAAGTGTTGAATATCAATTGAAATTTCCTATGTTTTTTCAGGAGGGAATGCTGACAGAGGCTTCTATTCTGTTTTCATATAAAGATTTCTTATAGTTATTGAATGCAGTGCCCAGTACTTTTAAAATTAATTTACAGTTTTGGCCCAAAACTTGCTCAAAATAATGTAGTTTGGGTTCTGTGAAAATTAAAACACAGAAGTGCAACTTGACTTCAAACTGAACTCCAGATTAATTAGTGCTAAGTCAGGTTATAGAACAAAGGTGAGACTGCAAACAGTCATACAGAGTAATAATAATGGTACAGTACACTTCTGAAAATATGCACTCAATACAAGCAAACAAAAATAGAATTTTACTTAAGAGAACAATTAATGAATTATTTATCAGAAAACTATATATAGCACTGTAGAAATGTGAAGTCCTGTGAATTGTCAGTCTGGTAGTGATAGAAGTTGGCCATCACTGACACCTGGTCACTTCTTTTCAAGAGTCAATATCATGGTATTAGCAAAAGTGTTTCAGCTGTTATAGTTTTATAGTGTTTCTCAGTCTGTCAAAGTCTGTGGAGGTACTCCCTCAGTCCAGTGTAGTTACAGTAAAATACAGGTTTTGTTCAGAATGATTGTGTGTTTTAAGGAATGTTTTTGGAGGGGAAGTAACATATTTTCAGAAAGCCAACGTAGAAAGCGAGAGCGTCAGACCTTGTACATCCCATTGTCATAAGCTGGGTCAAAAGTGTTATAAGACGTCATTTCCTGAAGAGAAGAGGAGAGTTGAAGAAGTTAGAAGATTGATGGGTTAGGTATCAGTAGATGAGGTTCACAGAGTGAATTGCAATGAAATCTTTAGTGTGCAGGTTAATAAATATTTAATTAAATGACTCATTTTCACCATTGCAAAACTATATGTAACTAGACCTTAATAAATGAATAATGTTTTAAAGGAAATAAAGAATGGGTGAATGAATTATTCCAGAAATAGATATGCCGGATGAATCAACCTTTAATTTGTTTTAAGATGAAGGCAACAGTTTAACAGCTTTTAAAACATAAAATATTAAATTGTGCCCGACTTTCAATGAAAGGAAAAAAATAGGTAAAAATTAGTATGTTTACAAATTAATTTTAAGAGACTGCAATGTGTCGTTCAACTATTGCTGTAATATCTGAGGAGTTGTAGTTGAAATGCAAATATTTTCAAGCATTTTTTGTCAAAATTTTTTCATCATGGTTTTAATGTAAACTTTGGTTGCAGCATATATACATGTTAACAAACACATGTTGAAAGTACTACTTCATTGTCTTGCAGGTTGTGACCTTTGAAGTTTGGTGGCAGCTACTTGAGAAAAGTTAATTTTACACTCTCTATTAGGTAAATATTTACATGTTAGGCAATTTCTAGATACAACTTGTGTCTTTCCAGAAAACTATCTACTGCTTTTTATGAAACAATAATTTTGTAAATTTGTACATGAGTTATATTTAGCTATCATTGTTAATCCCTGGATGGGTGGAGGGGAAAGTTGTGGATAGGGAGTGTAGTGCAGGGCTGACATTTTTCAGTTATAAACAATTTACTTTAGTAGTTATCACCTGGGTTGGCAATTTGACAACATTTCAATCACAATAAATAATTACTAACTGACAAAAGTGTGTGCAGCTCTACCTGGCTGCACTCTGGAATTCACAACTATGTTTTGATGAACCACTAATATTTTGGAGAAAGCATTGGAATGGTAGATTTGAAAGCAATTTGTAAGCATTTTTAAAAGACTAAGATTTTAAGAGGAAATTAATTTGGTGCCCAAAATAGCTAACAAGAAGGTCTGGAATTAAATTTGCTAGTCGTTGTCTGCAGCAGGCAGCTATTTATGACTTGGGATGTATTAGGGAAACAAACCCTTTTTTCGTGAAAGACCTTATACAAAAACTGATATGTATTTCAAGTCCTGCATTCAGTTTAGTTTTGTTTGAATTATGTATTATGCAGGCGTTTGTAGAAATGTTTTGATATAATTTTTTTGTTAGACATGTAACATATCAGGAAAATATGTGTAGGGTATGGAGTAAATTTCAACTCTACCCGTAGCTAGAAGTATGAATTTTGAGTTTCACGAGTTAAATTTTAAAATGAAAGAGAACCCAATTGCAACATACTGCAACGTAATTGTATGTATAAATCAAAAAACGAGAATTGATGGTAAAAATAAAAGAGTTTTTATAAAACAAGTATGTACGTGCTTATTCGTTTAGTTTTACCATTAAAAATATAAAATTAAGTTGAAATTCTTCAGATTCAACCGACTAGCTTTAGTGGAACTCTCTATACAAGGAACGTCAGATTCCCATATATTATTACATAGATACTCTAATAATTTACTTAAGGTTAGTTTTCTACATTTTAGTGTCAGTTTTCTTATCTCGGTACTTAGCAGATAATATAAAACTGAAATAAAACTGAAATAAAAAAATCGCACATATTTAAAACATTCAATGGGTACATGTATACATAAGAAAACTATGGTTTTTTACTGTGCCGGCATGGAATAATAATTTTCCAACTTTTTAAACAATAATACAAATATTTTTTAGGTGAAAACCATTTTTAGAAACGAGTTGCCTGTCTGAAGATCGTTCCATACGTTTTTTAACATAGAGTTTGTCCTGTTTATATAACTTTCGACTGGCTAGATTATATTAGACTGTCGATTCTTGACATTTTGGAGTAGTTTGTGTATACATTCCGGATTTCTACTCGGTCTGTGCAGATATTTACGGTTTTTTGAAAGGAAGTTCTAGACTTTATATTTTTTAAGGGAAGGCGAAATCAGCTAGACTTTGGAGGATTTAGAGTTGACGCTAGAGATATATTTGAATATCCTTGTAGAGTTGTACTGTTTAATAATTTCAGAAGACGTCTGTTGTTCCCAAACTTAAAAACAAAGTCATTACCGCGTGAAATAATCGATTTGGACCTTAATCAAGTACTCTAGAAAAGTCGCATAATCTACGGTATCAAGCCACAGAGTTTCGATTGCGAGTGGTAGTCACAGTGACAAATCACTGATTCGATAAGGAGGAGAAGAGGAATGACCGACGAACACGTAACTTTGCGATTGAAGTAGGCACGCACTCTCTTCCATGGTGACGAAACGTCACCTCACAAAAAATTTGCAGCAACTAAAACACGCCCCCATAAAGTCTAGGAGGTGCGATAAAATAATTTTACTATCTGAATTCAGTGTAAATGAGAATTGACACTGTGTTCTTTAGTTGACTTCACAACGAAAATCGCGAAGATAATGGAAACTTTGTTGGCAAATAGTCACCGACAGTGCAGTACTAGCAGATATATGCAAATTACTGTCAATTCTTTTTTTGGCACTTGTGGCGGAGTGCTCTGTGCAAATAAAAGGACTCAAAATGGCACGTCATTTTCATAACAATAGGGAAAGAAAAAACTGAGAAAACACGTTTTGTTATCTGTGTAAAATATGCAAATCTTGCGTACAAACAAACGATGCAGAAATTTTAAGCATGAAAGCGCTGCAATGGACATTTAAATTTCTTGCACGAACTTGACACTTGATTGAAAAAGCGATTATATTTTAACCATGCATTTTCCCACAAGAATTTAACATTTCTTTCACTGATAAATGTAAATCCCGTGTTATATCTTGGGAAAGTTTGCTGATGCCAAGTCGGCTGATACAATGTGCATGTTCGAGATGTTTTGAAGTTTGTATAGTTTCTATAGAAAAGCTGCAGCAGAATAACATGTGTAATATGGATCGGTTTCACTGCATCTTTTCTTCAAGCCTGCATGAATTTCATTTTTCCTTCATTCTCTGCAACTTGTTTTGGATGTATTTCTTGTTGTGCTCTAGTTTGTGGAAATCAAAAAAGTCTTGGCGGTAGACTCCACATATGTTATGCATTCCAGTTTCAAAGTTAATATAGCGAGAAACATATTTACTACGAGTGCTTGTCAATTTCAGGGCTTGAAAACACGAAGTGTTGCCAGTTTCATGGTGGTTTTTGGGACCTGGTAAACCTTTTGAATTCTTTGAACCGTGTTGCTCAATGATCCGATACTGAAAAAAGAGACGGGTTGGATTTAGTTGCTTAAAGCACTAGGCTTCAGATACACAATAATTAGAAATGCTTCGATAGATTCCTTCTTCGTTGTATGTCTGAAAGTCCGATGTTATAGCTGAACTTACAATATTTTAGTAAACTCTGTTTATAGCACCGAAATTGAGAAGTCTTGGACAAGGCGTTACTTGAACTTTCCGCGAATGAAAGTCGACGCGCCAAAATCATCTATAATTAAATGAATATAGTTGATTCTGGCTGGAAATGTGTTTCGCTTTGATCTTTGATCACCGTGGATCGTTTCGGGTTAGTTTTAATAAAATTTTTCTTTCTAATAAACGTATTACTAGCAACGCTGGATTCTTTTTAATGTTTTGCAAAAAAATCCCAAAGGATTCGAATATTCTCTGAATTGGGAATGTAAACAAGGAACACAGAATCATGTACGATAATCGGTAACAAGTTGAAGAAGAACAAGTAATATTTTCGTTCTCTTTGCTTCTTGAGATATTTTAAAGATAATGGTAAGAAAAATCTAGAAATAGGAAACTTAATTGTCGTGAGCTGAAGAAACTCGTATCGATCTAGATAATAATGTCAAGTTATTTGTGTTAGTAGTTCGGAGTACGCTTTGAACTTGCAAATTGTGAACGAGTTGTGTGTTGGTCTGGTGAAATATGACACCGAAAACCGACACTATATGTTTGTATCGAAAAAAAATATAATCGAAAACGGATATCGCAAAATATAAGAAATAAGAAAAATGTTTAGTTATATAGGTATGAAGGAATACTGCAAAACTATTAAAACAAGCAGAATTTTTAAATACCAGGTTCTCGTTTGTGGCCAAGGGGTCGCGATCGTCCATCATCATGGTTTTTGAGTTCGTTTCTTGATACAGTTATCCTGTTAATCGGCTCCCTCAATTGGTTTCTTCTCTTTAAGACATTCCACAATTTGTTGTAGTTGTTTGCCAAACTACAGCACTATTTCCTTGCCTGGCAGTCAAACTGGATGAGAGAGAATTTACATCACGCAGAGACAGCCAGAGCGAGCGCTCTGAAAAACCAAAACATTAAAATATGCAGATTTTCAATATTGCACTGCGCATGCACAGAACGGCTTGCACCTGTCGTTGGTCGAAGTATTCGATATCTCACACCCCCGCCCGCTATAAACCATGCAGACATCTGGTTTGCCGAACCACCGCCCTACAATTCATTATATCGCTCAATGACAAATCAAGTTTGAAGAAACAATGCGAACAAATCTTGCTATGTTTTCCTAGCGTCGCAGCTAGAATTATTTCACGGCGTATTGCACCTCAACGTGTGTATCTAACACTTTTCCTCGGCTCTTTGTGGCATTTTGGGCTACTGGGCAGCCATAGTTCTGTGGCTATCTCAAAACAACTTGCTTTGATTTGGAAATGTCTTTTATTCTCATGTTATTGTTGTACTGAATTGCTGCTTGGAAAATCGGATTCAACTCGAAGACACTGACAGATACGTGCGACAATCTCTCCTTTAAGTTAAATTCACTACTTTTGTTCATTTCTCTTGTTCAGCTGGAATTAATTTAATTTTGTGAATTGTGCATCACAACATTTCAGCTCGATTTTAAATAATTCCAAGGGCTTTGGCAACATGCTGTGCACAAGAGGAATCAAAACAATTCCAGTTGCAAAAGTAAATCTCAGAAGTCGTAAATTTCTTGAGTATTTGTATCTGGATTTATGTATTACGTATTACGAAATAACAAAACGAAATTTAATCAGCTTATAAAGCTAAAACTCGACATCGCAATGATAAGTTTTATAAATGATTATTTCATTGCATTCTCTATTTCTACGAGTTTCTAGCAAGTGCAACTTCTTCAAAGGAGTTCACCAGTTTAATGTTTCATGATTTCATGAATGAAAGTCACGATTTGACAGCAAATTTCACGAGCAAATTCTTTCGGTATTAAGTGCTTCAGCCGAGATTGTTGTGCGTTTTGGATTGATATAAATGAGTGTAAACAATTGTGTCCTTCGGCTGAATTAATGTTTATTAGATAATTGGTGTATATTGTGGTTAGTTACAGCGAGGGATGTTTATTCCTAACCATTTCCTATCCGTATTCCGTCGCTCTTGTCTTCTTGCAAGGACGTCCCATCGATGAAGTAAAAAGAGAAAAATAAATTTTGACCTTCGCCATCTTGCGCACATTTAACTAAGTACTGATGCACAACAAATTCTATCATCAACACTTGCGTTTAAATATTCATTTGCTATTCGTTTGTGAATCAGTTCTCCATTGGCTAAATTAAAGAAGTTCAATTTTTCCCTCACATCAGACATATGAAAATATTGTATTGCATATCCATTCGCAAAGCTGTTAATTTTCATTTTTGCCATGTTTTTCAAGTTTCTTGACATACCTACATACACGGCAAATGGAATTGCTTGGGACCAAGATATAAGATAATTATCTTCTCTTGCAAGGACTCGAGATGGATTTCCCCCCTGTTGTTCAAGGAAGTCAACAAGTCGTTGAGAAAGTTGCGTTCGACTTCAGTTCGCAATTGACGCAAACGTTAAGTTGTAAGTTAAGTGTATGTCGGGAACATTTTTTCTGCAAAATGTTTGTGTTATCTTTACCTTAAAACGATCTGCGAGTCGACATAAAAAAAGTAATGGTAACGATTACTAGTTTACGTTAAGAGAAAGAAACCTTTGAGTAAGTGAAAAAATAACTGACTCCGGTTGTATTTGATTTTCGGGTAAGTAGACCACAATTTTACCAGCTGAGCTCTGAGCCTGGCTAGAGGGGTGTGTGAGTTACAAACTTAATTTGTGTTTGTTCGATTTAGGTATGTTCACATCCGTACATGACAAACTGAGCTAAGTCGCAACCATGCGAAATCCAAATTCATGAGTGTTTCTGCCAGCAGGAGGCATCACTTTGTGAGCCAATCACGATTAAACACGGCGTGAATCGAGAAGTTTTCCGTGATACATGGTCAGCTTTAATTCTGTGTATAATGTGAGAACAGAAATTGATTTATCTTTACAGAGAATAACTTTTTGCTGTCATGGTCCAATTCGTATAACAGATACGATCATTTACAAATTCAGCGATCAAGAAGTAAGACGCAAGGGTTTCCACTAAAGAGAATGAGTGTGGTGGTCCCTGTCCAAGCGATTCATTCCCCAGCGAATAATGCGCGTCCCAGGGAGTAATACAGCAAAAACAGCGTATAAGAACAAAATTTAACTTCATGCACCCAATATATAGGAACTTAGTTAAACTGAAATCTGAAAGAGTTTTTGTGCAGAGGGACATTTAAAGATCCCATTGGATGTGGACAATCAAAATTGCGTTTGAATATATGTTAGTATCAGACCAAGATCCATTAAATATTAAGAACCTAGCGTCGTATCTGAAACGAGTTCTTTATATGGAAAGGGCCATTTTCAAGATTCCACATTGGATACAGACATTTACGCCGAGGCATAAAGTCACAGTTGAATATATTAGCACTCATACTATTAAATGTTACTTTGTTCTTGGCATCGTTTGATGTTGACGATGACATGATAATGAGGATAACAAGATTATGATGATGACATGATGATAATGACATGATGACGAAGAGTAAGACAATGGCATGGCAATGATGACAAAATGATGATGATGATGATGACATGCTGATGAGGATTATGACGATGGCATGGTGATGATGACATAATGATGGTGGCAATGATGATGATGGCATGATGATAATGATATGATGATGATGATGACATGACAATGAGGATAACACGATGATAATTATGACATGATGATGACATGATTTTGATGATATGATCAGTGAAGATAATGACATGATGATGAAAATTATGACGATGGCATGGTGATAATGACATGATGATGATGATGATGATGACATAATGAAGATGAAATGATGAAGATTATGACGATGGCTTGGTGATGATGACATGATGATGCCATAATGATGACGATAATGACACAATGTAACATGATGGTGATGTGATGATGATGCCATAATGATGACGACAATGACACAATGTAACATGATGATGATGCCATATTGATGGTGACATGATGATGATGGCATGATGATGATGCCATATTGATGGCACCATGATGACGAGGACATGATGATGTTAATAATGATGCCATATTGATGATGCCATGATGACGACATGACAGTGATGGTTACTTGATGGTGATAACGACGACGACATGATGATGACACTTATCTATTTTAAAGTCGGGGTTATGCCTTGCAATTAGACAAGGACATGTTGAGGTAGGCATAAATGACATTTGTTTTGTTTGTTTTTGACCCAGACTTGCCAAAAGTCGAGTTCAAGATCTCTCGGAAGATCAGGAGAACGAAGAAACCGAGCTTGGCATGCAGATGGAGTACTGGACCGAATGTAGTGAAAGAATGAATAAAGCCGAAGGACTTTTGTTACAAAGCGAGTTTTTAAAATGGAAACCGAGTTTCAAAGCGCTTACAGAAACTGACGGTCACTGTGGTACTTCTTCAATATAAATAGAGACGAAGGCGTACAAGACGGAAGCTGCTAAGTCATACAGCGAAGGCTGAAAATGGGATTTTAGAATTTGCACTTTACGCAGGTTCTTGAGTTCTTGAAAAAATTGTTATATATGAAGAAACAACCACAATGCTCTGCGAGCGTCACCTGTTACTGTTTGCCATACGAGGTTTATTCTTCATTAATTAAAGCCCGGCTTCTATATAATTGTGTGAGTCGTCCCAATCGCGCCGTTATCTCAAATAGCTTTGATTTAGTACGACTGATCCGGGCAATTATCTGTTTTCGATCGCATGAGCGAGTCAAAGCGCGCGATCGTCTGTACTAATATAGAAATGTAAAGCTACCTTATGCAATGTCATTGGTTGGGGTCTCACTAGACACTTAAGTATACAGTTGAAATTTCAAACTATTTTAAAATGAGTAAACTCGAACCTTGACAACCTTGACCATAGTTAAACATTTAAAGTCGTTTGAATGGCATATTGACGTGTGATGCATTATTGATGTAAATTCGTGTGTTTCTGGTAAAAGGAATATTTCCCAAACCTCACGTTATAGTGCTCACTAAAAAAAATGCCCATCTACAACTTAATTAGCTATCGAAACTAATGCAAAATATATACTGAAAACGGTGGCTTGTTACAAGAAATAAGAGCAATGTAGTGTAGAAAGGCCAAAAGTATTTCTATACCGTGTAAAATAAACAGTTTCACTACCAGCGATTTACTTGATTTATTTTGTCTTTGGCCAGTATAACAAAGACAAAAATACATTCCAGGTTTATATGAACTTTCGCCGATCAACAAGGTATAAGTGCCAACATAATGTACAAGGGTCGAAATAACGTCCGGTCAACGGACAATGTCCGAACTGACTGGAGAGTTGACTAGTCAACCTTTCGTCTTGCCGGTCATGTTGTCCGGTCACATTCGATCGTATTGAAAATGAAATAAATTATGTATTAAAATTTCCATGCTCTTCAATCAACCTTGTTTCAGACGGTGCTGCTATGAATCACGTCATGCGATTTCCTGCATACAAGCGTCGCTGTACAAGGTCTCCGCTTTAATGTGCTGCACTCTTTTTTATTATAAGAACCTTTTTTATGAGAACATGAGGCTGAAACTCGCCAAAAATTTAAGAACATGTTAAGAACATGCTGAGGCCGAGAAAAGGTGAAGAACATTTATTTGTGATGATAACCTATTGCAAGTAACTTATACAGTGTTATTAAAAATTTTGCTTTTCGGTGGGCTTCTTGACTAAAGATTTTACGTCACATGTTTTTAGTCATTAAACAAAACTATTTTTTTATACAGTACAAAGTACATGTACAAATCAATGTGTACATAAATGTACCAAATGCCCTGTCATTCTTAAAAAGCGCAAGTCGTCTTTCTTCTGTTTTGGCCTTTCTTCTGTGCGTAAACGATAAAAAGCGGCTTGTTCATTTTACTGAAAATAAAATTTTTGAAATCGTTGTGGAAACAAAAAAAAAAACAACACCCTTTTTATTTACCCTTGCCGATAGCGAAAAAAGCTGACACCATGTCCCAAAGTTATTTCCATATGAATGCTAAGCCAGTTTAAGCGAATGACACTAAACAATCGCTAAACAACAGCTACGAAACAGGAAAAACTTATACTTAGAAGAAAGATGTACGAAAAATCGAAATGTTATTGATTCAGAAATAATGTTCAATAGACCACTTTCAAAATATGCCTTAGTGGCCATAAATATAAACTTCAAGTCGAGGTCAGTTTCATACATTTGTTGTATATGAAAGAGGTCTTATGTAGTAACGAGTTTGTCGCCATTTTAAATACTTGGCAACATATTCAGCAGAAGTGCGACCTGGCTCCGCTTTAATGTGCTGCACTCTTTTTTATTATAAGAACCTTTTTTATGAGAACATGAGGCTGAAACTCGCCAAAA
>JAOBYF010056899.1:0-12416 GCA_025403605.1 Parazoanthus darwini
TGGTTTCTTTACTGCACTGTCCTCTTTTAACTTAGCATCTGTGGATCTTTGCTCCATCTCCATTTTTTATTGACACAATAAACTCAAGAATAGTATTGTATATTTTTAGAATATTTGCCTAAAGTGGCGGCAACTTGACGCGTATCAAACCTTTGCAAACTGATGGACCTGTTGTTTAAATCGACTCTAATTCGACTAGCCATGTAACAACTTTTGCTAGGTGTCACTTTCATTGGGCTAAACAAATATTCTCAACATGGACCCCTTTACATTTTCAATTGGAGAAAAACACCAATAAATAGAGTTATTGGTTCATAACACACCTGGTAGTGTCGTACTTATCAAAATGATAACTTACTCGTTTTCTCTCGCTACAGGGCATTTTATTCCGAAAGGGTCCGCAATTCTCCTCAACACCTACTGTTTGCACCACTCACCAGAAAACTGGACCGACCCTGATTCCTTTGACCCGAGTCGTTGGGAAAGCAAGAGTGTTGGTAGCAAACCTTATGTCTACACTCCTTTCGGGGGAGGGAGCCGTCGTTGCGTTGGGCAATCGCTTGCTCTTTGTGAAATGAAAACAATTCTGGCAATCCTTCTCAAGCACTTCAATTTCACGTTGGACCTTTCACGACCAGTGACTATGCAGCAGAAGATCACACTGGCGCCACTCCGCCTCAACTTGTTCGTTACCTGCCGGAGGTCAGGCGTGGCAAACGTGTAATCTTCGCGCTCCTGTGTCATCGCCACAGCTATACAATAATGTAATAATAACCGTAAATAAAACACTAACGGCAAGGCAGTGTAAAATATTGAGAACGTAAGGCCACACAACGTGTCTTTTGGTTTACGAACTGGGCCGTGTTTTTTTTGCTAAAATGCAAACATACAGCGAAGAAAGTATGCATGTATTTTTGATTTAAAAAAGGGGAAGAATTTCATGGTTTGAATAATGAAATTGTTCCAGATTGTATTTATATAAGTTACTTTGTTTCTATATTACAAATAAATTTGTATATAGTATATATAGTACATACATATATCTCATATATGCATTTATGCCATGCCTTGAAAAATACAGTCAGAGGCTAGGATTGCCGTTGCATATCCTGCGGAATCCAACGGGCAGTATTCACTCGACCTTCCCGTCATTACTTGCGCGCAACAGTTATGCTGGCGTTCTTTAATTTTGAAGTCTTTTCAAAATCAGTTCCGATGCTTTTCAATTCTTGCCAATCATGTTTCCGAACAGTTTCGATCACGTAGGAAGATTTTCCGAACATTTTAAACATGTTTTGAACCGTTTCCGAAGTTTTCCTAAAATTTTCAAAGACTTCGAGCTCTTCCGAAGATTTCCCTGAATTTTCCAAAGATTTTGGCATGGCATAAATTAGCTATGCAATGTTTTCTCGTGGGATACCGTGGAAAATGCCACTTGTCACTTGCATTTTAGTACATACAAGTGACGCGTGGCATATTCCACGGTATTCCTCCCGAAAGCATTGCATAACTAGTATGTATGGTATAGTATGACCTCACCATGCATGGTATTGTACATGTATGGTATGGTATGGTATAACTTTGTACATCTCCAATTATTTTCAAAAAACAAGCTTCATGATTGAAGGGTTACTTGTAATAGTACTTGCCTTGAAAAGCTCGCACACTTTCTTGGCAATCTCTTTCTCATACTGATTCAAAATGACAGGATAGCGGATCTCTTTGCCCTGACTGTCACGCTCCACCTTACCATCTAGTGAAGGGGATTTCCTGGCTTCAGCATGGGCATACTCGGGACCAACAGTGTACACCTGGGTTAACAATATTAATTTTAATCAATATACTTGATGCCATAAAAAGGATGGAAGCAGATTAAGAAACCTTAGAAAGATGTGAGGTTGGGGAGGCGCGGGGGGGGAAGGGGAGAATCTGCACAATCTCCTCTGCCTCCCGTACATGTACTGTACAGGTAAATTGGCCCAAGAACTGTGTACACAGGCCTTCCAGAACGGTAAATAGTATCCAATCTTGAAGTGAATATTGCATGGTGCCGGCGTACATGAAGCACGTAGTATGACGACTTCGTGCCTGACGTACCTGCAGGATTTTAATGGCAGAAGTTGAGAAGAAAAGCCTCAAAGCCTGGACTCAGAAAAAAAGTAGTTACTAACAGTACAAATGACTGCCAGGGAATGGAATGAAATTCTACAAAGACTGAGTGTATAAAATAGAGAAACACCACGTGAGAGAACGAGAAAAGATTGCTGTGAAGGTCTATCCATCAACAGCCAAGCTGGCTTTCTAACTGCCTTGCCAGCATATAAATCTATAATTTATACAATGATGCACAAACCTTTAGATCTGTACCGTCTGTTGGTACAAACTCCTCATAGAGGTAAGAACCTGTTCTCCTGACTGTACTCTCGGATGAATACACGCTGCTTCTGCTGCCGACTTTACGAAACAGTCTCTGACTTCCTCCTCCGGCCGATGATGGGTAATAGATGTACACATTGTGGTCCTCAGCATCAACTGGTTTTTCTACAAACGGCTGCATTAATAGACGAGATGTTACATACAAGTATATATTAAGTGAACTAAATACTGCAATCAGTTTGGATCAAAATTCAGCTTTCTTGTGTGACCAGTTTTCGTTTCTTAAGCACTAAACATGAATTTTAAGTACTCACACTAAGTAATTAAAATTGTCACTTTAATGTGTTGCAAAGACTACACTACACATTGGGCAAATGTAACAGCAGAAATGTTTCTGCACAGATGTTGGGCATTTGGGTCTCTTTTAGAGTTTCTGTTCAAAATCTCCACCCTCGGGCCAGGAAAACTTTGTCGACCTTCAATAGCTTTGACTGTAAAATTAGTAGCTACTGTATATGTACACAACAAACACTTACGCTTATGTTAATGCTACTTAATCTTATGCTACTTATGGTAATAGTAACACCAACGCTAAAACAAATGTTTATGCTAACATTAGTCTTTATGCTAATACTAATTTTTATGCTTATGCTAATTCTTGTGCGAATGCTAATACTTGAGTTAATGTATATGCTTATGCTAATGATTTTACAAATGCTACAGCTAACGGTATTGCTAATACTAAAGCTTACGTCAATAGTAATGCTGATGCTGAAACAAAAGCTTATGCTAAAACCAGTTCTTATGCTAAAGGTAATTCTCGTGCGAAGGCTAATGTTATTGCTAATACTAATGCTTATGTACGTTAATAGTAATGCTACTGCTAATATAAATGCTAATGCTTATACTAAAGCTTATGCTAATGCTACTACTATTTCTTATGCTAATACTAATACTAATACTAATACTAATACTAATACTAATACTAATACAAACCTCTTATTAGCCGAGTGCGAGGTCCGTACGGCAAGTTCTTGACCGACTTTTTATGGCCCAAGCGCGAAGCGCGCAGGCCTTGAAAACAAGGAAGGAAAAAACGAGGATCCATAATTTGCCGCACGGATCGAGCAAACGAGGCTAATAAGATGTTTATCATATGGCTTTGTTGATTATTTGACGCAAATGAGGCTGTAAATGACAGCTCCAGAAGACGCGAAATCAGTCAGCCATAGAATAATAATGCTTATGCTAATACTAATGTTTATGCTTATGTTAATACTTATGCGAATGCTAATACTAAAGCTTATGCCAATGCTAATAGGAGTTCTCTTACTAATGCTAATACGTATTCTAATACCAACGCTTATACTAATGCTAACACTAATACTAATGTTAATACTTAATGCTAATGCTGATACCAGAAATACATTAGCAATACAAGTGATGGTGATGAACTTTATTATCCTGGTTCTTGTAGAGGAGTCTTTAGTGCCAACCCTTTTTTTACATATGAATAATACCAACGCTTTAATACAGTAACAAAAAGCCAGGTTCTAGAGCAATATAATTATCGAATAAAACAGCGAAGTTTGCAAGTAAACTAGCAAAAGGGTTTTCTCTGAATCATCGTGGCTCTATTTGATAGAACGCAGCATCAGAAATACAATATGATATGCAAATTCTATAAAACAACAATCAAATTCTTGCAATAAAACTGATAAAAAAACAAGGAATTTAGAGAGAACACAGGTTTAATGTGCCCCTCTCGTGTATAGAAATCGTAGCAAACAATGCAATACAATTACTGAAAATTCTTGTTTCTTAAGCTAACTAAAATACTAATCTAAAAACACATGAAATACAATCTGTATTTGCCTGCATGTAGTTCGATACATTCTAAAACTATTTATCACTGGTAGTGTAAACTCTAAAGGTCAACTGTAAAACCAAAATGCCAATGAAAATAGAAAAACGTCAAAACTAAAGTAAGAAATTTTCAATAAAAAGTAAAATCACCGCTTCCTGCCTTTTCTGCGATGGCGATTGGTTTTGTGGTGATGTTTTCCTTTCGTTTTCATTTGTTCGGGATGAAGGTCTTTGAGATCTTCTTCTTCATCGTCGTCTCCACCTTCATCTTCTTTTCCTTCCTGGATTTTCCTCTCCTCGTCGTTTCTCGAGCTGTTTGGCGCTTCACCGCCAGCAGCTGCAATTTAATCGAGATTGGTAAAGCTCTTATCAACAAAATATTTTTTTATCAGTACTGAATTGGAGACCCGTGGGTAAATGCTGCTCATAATTAATCACGTAACTAAGCAAGTAAACAAGTAAGTCGGTAATGAATAAATGACCAAACAGGAATAATAATAATAATAATAATAATAATATTAATAATATTAATAATAATAATAATATTATTATTATTATTATTATTACTACTACTAATAACAACAATAATGAATAAACAACTAAATGCTATCTAATCGGGAAAAACTTAAGTCCAAAACAGGAGGAAAAAAGGAATTATACATAATATATAATAAACAATAAAACAATACTTGGTCATAAAGAGGCGGCAATATAAACAAAGTCCTTTTAAAAATTAGGTACGATGAAAGGGAATTACAATTATGCTTTTACCAGCGTCTTTGCTTGGTGCTAGTGGTGGTGAAACTGGACAGAGGGATTTTGTTTTGTTACAATACAGCAACTCCGGATTTCACACTGTGATTGAAAATAATTGCGAGGGCAGACTGGGTACGATTATCAACAAAAGTATTCCAAACGAACCGCACGTGTTTCCTTGCAGACTATTACTTTCAGGGTGAATGAAATAGTGAAATCCTTGATTAAACCGCTGTTACGAGTGACTGGTCGAGGAAGAAGCAAAACATCCATGAAGCGAAGAGTACAGCAGTTGTTGCAACGAAACTAATGCAGTTAAGTGCTACCTTAGTTTTTTTGTCAAAACTCAAAAACATTATGAACAACTTAATGACGATTTTTCCTCTTGGTGTTGGGATGTAGGTCAACTAACAGTTCGTTCAGCAGTATGAAGTTCTTCATCTGACTTCTCTTCAGATTTTTCTTCACAAAAATCTGAGTGTATTGAAAGAGCCCTTGTCTTTGAGTAACTGACCAGTTTCATCCTTACTCAAGGAGTTTTAACTCTTAAAAGAGAAATGTTAATCTCTTTTTTTATCTAGGTACAAAAAAAACCCAGGTGTTTATTAAGTTTTGTTGAAACACTTTAAAGGAATCCAGTTGTGTTAGCCCCAAAAGACAACCCAATTCAGTTTAAACGGAAGTAAACTCAATCGGACTCCTCAAAAAATTAAAATCTCGTCAATAAATCTGTCCATCGGGATACCGCCAACTCCTGTGGTTCTGTGGCAATGCATTTTTAAGGTGTTCAGTGATTCCCAGACCGGAAGTCCAGTGTCAAGCTAAGCTTTTCTACGCTAACCACAACAGTTCAATTTATAGAACTGTCAGCTTGAATAGACTTTCAACCAAGAGTTACACACCGTGAAAAGCTCTCACGATCCTTTAAAATCACGATAGAAAATAACTTATTATGCTTCTAGTAACTAACTAAAAAGCCAGACGCGTACATTCTATTCTAACAAGAGCAATGCACGTATTTAGCAATATCATCGTTTTTAAATTTTTTCGCAAAATTTTATAGTCTCAGCTTTGTTAAGCTGTTTCAGTAAAATTGCTTGAGTTTGAAAAGTATAAAACGAAGCACGTCCCTACATTACGGTGCCAAACTTAATAACTTTTGGAATAAATTCTAATGTTCTGTTATCAAAATGGCGAAACTTGGTTATAAATAACGAGTTTCAGTGTTTCTTTAAGAAACATTTTATTAGCGTCGGGCTCTAACTTCAGTTTTTAAAATTTAAAACGTGTCTTCGATTTTAGGCAATTTGAGCATTGTCATCTTGATAAAGTTGTTTGTCATAGTTAAAAACGGTGTGTAGTTTCGTTACCTTTTGGTTGTGCTTCCATTAATGTGTGAAAAACTGCTTTGATTAGGACAAAATAAATTCAGGAGCAAAAATATGTCGGCACGCGTGACCGAAGAACAAAACGAATAGCGGTAAGGTAGAGTTAATGGACTTAACCACAACGTTCTATATTTAAAGTAAGTTTTGATCTAATTAGAAATCAAAACCCAGTTCGATCCGAGCCACCTTGCACTATTTTCAAAACCATTAGTTCTGTTTTGTTTGGTTAACATTTCAGCCAAATAGAATTTCTTTTTTGATGTACAACTAATTCCTTATTTTACAGAATAACTTAAGTGTGCTCAGAAAATTCCGCACTTTGTTCCGTGCCACCACAACTGGTTCTGTTTGCATTATTGGAACAGTGCCGAAATAGTGATTGGTATTTGATTTTATAGCCTTTATTTTTTGTAATTAAAGAACTATTAAGCGATGTGCAGTCTTCCGAAGCTTTATCCAATTTTTAACCACAATTTCACGTTGCAGGAAAAATAACCTGGCAAGTAAAGAGTATACTGAATCGAAGGATATCTTACTCACTAACACCCATGCACTAGAAGAAAATGATGGTCAGAAACAGATCAGTTTTTGATACAATTTTTTGAACGAATTTCAAAGGTAGAGATTTTTCTATACCATTGAAATTCGTTCAAAAAATTGTGCGCAAAGCGGCATGGGTAAAGGTGCTAATATTTCTTCAATAACATTTTCTATTGTCGTTTTGTAATTTGGCTCAAGGAAAGGCAATTGCGTTATTGCTAAAATATGTTTGTTCAGAGATTTCCGCTTGTCTTATCACCACCTGCAACGTGAATTCGAAAACACGTTTTCAAGTCTCTTCAGAAGTGCTTTCTCGAATTCCACACACCCCAAGAACAAACGCACACAACTGCGTCGGTAAAGGGGCAAACGGAAACCAGCTTGCCGCACGATTTAATATCAATTCATCTCATACAACGCGATTTTTCATTATGTAATTAACACTCGGGTCAAACCGCAATATCCAGTTGCCGTACAGTCAGATATTTTAGAAAAACTAACTCAAATTTTCGCTTTAAGAAACCAACATTGACGTGCAAACTTTGTGAATCTTATCTGCCTGTTTTCTTCCAACAAGCTCCGAAAATAGGTAATAAATCCTATGTCCTATACGTTTCTATATAATGGATAATTAAGGCAGCTTGATTCGTAAATGGAGAGTCCAGCGGCGATGCAAAAGTATACCCATACATGTAGTCCTAAGAAGTGACGACAAACTGGAAATCTCCACGCCTCCGTCAAGGTTCAAGTCATTTCCTTTCGACTACTCACAACAATTATTCTATTTTATCTTTTACTTGCAAGTCCAATACCGTCAAGGAAGAGAGTCCTGCCTTAAAACCGCAAAGGCAAACTAAATTTTAGTTGTTAAGACATGGTTAAAAATGTAAAGACCTTGAAACACATATTTTTGTGGTCGTCGTCGTTCTTAGATGTTCAAAAATCGTATTTATCAAAATTTATGAAAATTCACCTTTAAAATTTTACGGTAACAAACTCCCATTATCAACGCAAGCAGTTATAAGCGGTCATTTAATGAGCTTTCGACAACTGACTTAGAGTAAGGGGAATCTTGTTCCCTTCAATCCCTTGGGGCATAAACCAAATAAATTTTACACCAAAGTTCTGTTATTTAAGAACGAGGTTGAATAAAATTAGCGATAAAGTAGTATTGGATAACAAAGAACGATTCTTTCATTTTAAAACTGATTGCTTTTTCATGTGCATCAGTAACCAAATATTACCTAACTTAAATGTTTCGCGTTCTGTTAAAAATCATTTATTTAAGTTTCTTAGTCTTACCCTACAAAACAAAAGCGGTGTTTCAGTAAGAGCAGAAACATCAATAAAATCTCAGATCTATAGCAGGTGTCACCTTATTTGAAGACTCACAAATGTTTTCAACACACCACTTACTTCCATTCCCACGATTATCAAACCCTCGAAAACCCTTGTCATCTAGCCATTTAAGAACTGGAATGTAAATGACTCATTGTTCGCCACCCGGCAGAAACTCAATCTCCCAGACCAAAATGAGACTTTGAAACCCCGTATCGATCTCGCATCCACTCTTTTAAGAGTTCAACTTGTACAACGAAGTAGTGAAGTTGCAGAATCTAAATCGCATTGCTTGATAGTAGTACAAAGCGCCTTGTATGCAATCTTTGTCTTTCGCCGTCATAGAGAATCACTGCTTTTTTTTTGCTTTCCACGTAACTTCTCGATTAATGACTTTTAGAACTCTGATCTGATGTGTGCGGCGAGAATGACCTTGGGCTGAGTTTGTTGACAGATGATATACTAACTGACTATTTATTTGTTGTTGCGAAGTGTTCCGATCTGTGGAGTTCTTTTTCTTCGCTTACTTTACCTTCAGGAGTGTGTATATGAATACAACTTCAATTTTTAGTAACCGACAAAGAAATGGTAGAGATATGGTGGAGCTTTGGATTTTCGGCCCTAGAGTCTTCTTAATTTTCGACTTGCAAGACTTCAGTACTCTGCAAGTTTGAACAGTTTTAAATAGTTTTTAGCAAGGGCGTAAAAGTTGAATACTTGATATTTGTTTGTTGTATGTTCGCGTGCTTCTCATAGCGAGCCATCTACGGAATAACTATTTAAAGCGAAATCAGACTTTGTGACTTTTGAACTTTTGTTCTCATGTACTTCCTTTGTTCTCTTTACTGGGTTCTTACAATCTCGACAATAATGAAATGCTTTGCTATTTTGTTATTTAAGAAGTTTCCGGTTTTACGCCAAACGTGATATTCCATAAACAAACTTACACTTGATGAACACGAGTAATTCTTGTTTCGTAATCCCTTCAATGTTTGTAAATGCTTCTAGAGTTTGTAACAGAATATCCCCGAATGAAAACGATTATCGGAAGAACTTCCCAAGGTGTAAGTTTACTTACTTATTTATAACTATTACTTATTTTTCTATTTTCACTTCTTCGCATTTTTATGATTAGTGTTAGTCTATTATTATCATTAGTAGTAGTAGTACTATTACTACAACTACTACTACTTCTACTACTACAACTACTACTACTACTACAGCAACTAATAATAATATGATAACAGTACAAGCATTATATTGATTTACGTCATTTTCATCATCATCATCAACATCATCCGATGATTATTTGCAATCGACATGTAATCTGCACATGTTTTGGCCAGACTGTAGAGTTTAGGAACTATTTTCAATACCGCGAGTTCAGAGTTGACGCTCTGGACTTTCTTTTAAAAATTACGTGTCTTAAAAACTTGTAACAATTTTCCAGTATTGCTTATGTTTGTCAAGATTGTGCCTTGGAATACTGATAGTCGTCGTTAGAATAAAAATCAGATTAGGTAATGTGGCTACTTTTAACAGCTACGAGTAAGTGTGTTTGGTAAACAGTATGAAGCTGGTACACTTCTAAGGAAATTTAGTAAGAATCTAAATACACAACAAAACACTGCAGAACTTATAATGTGGAACGTCCAAACTATCCGATCAAAGTATGCCTCTATCAGTTATTTTTTTATTGGTTTCTACTAGTTTTTATGACATTGCAGAGACTCAAGATAAACTTAAAGTGCGTTTGTTATGAATAATGAAAATACAGTTTAACTTCCAGTAATCTTGTAATGTAGTGGCAAAATGCTGTAATTGCACAGTTCAACACATTTCGCAACAAATGCAATAAATACGTCCTTCTTTCAGATTAAACAATAAAACGAACTGATTATTGTTTGGCATGTGCGATACCTGGGATATTGTGCTTTATAGATTTTTCCACAACTTTTATTTTTCGTAGTTTTCAAATTCGTTTTAACTTTCCAGTTTGCTTAGTTTCCGACATAGCGTTTCGTTTCAGTTTCTAACTCTTGCGCAAATTTATACGTAGACCACGCGCGTCCTCTTCTTTTGGAGAGTGGAAGAATGCATTTCCAAAGCACTATGATCCACTACATTAAAGAGCAAGGGATGATATCATTGAACCTGCATACGTACTTAAACTCACACTGAGTGATGAGTCGCAATTATTAAGAAAGCGAATTGCGATGGTCAGTACGAGACCAGCCGATGACTAGCAACCTACACGTTTAACTTATGTCTTTTACCAATAACAATCGCACACAATTATGATGAGAAATTGCTTTACGGGGTTTTTTTTGTTGGTTGTGTAGGGAGATGACTATTCTTGAAGGAAGTATTAGTTTTGGACACTATTTTCAAATTTTGACTGAAGTTTTGACTCTCTTGAGACATGTTGAACAAGGCTCCAGCGAGAGCAAAAAGCTCGGTCAGAAACTGAAAGTACTGTAGTGTCCAAAACTAACACCTTCAAGAAGTATTTATTTTCTTTGAAAACTCTAAAATCTTAACGTATGGCTTCATTATAACCGTTCTTAACCACGATGAATAACCTTAGTACCAAGTAAACATAGTGTACCCACAATAGACACTGCATTTTCACTTCTTACCTTCACAATCAAAGCCCACTGGAAACCAGAGCTGCTCTCGTTCCTTTTCCAAACCCGATTTGCTAACAGACACTCATCAACCCAGCGTTTTATTAAAAAGCAGGACGGAAATTAATCTGGAGTGTTGGGTTTCGTGGTTGGTCGAAACACAGGACACCACCCTAATTACAACAATCACGTTGAGTGATACATCTAATAGAGTTCTTCTCGGCATGGTGCGGTAAGCCCAGCCTGGTGAGTGTATGTGGCCCGGCAGGTCTTATGTGTACTCTTCTATTATAACATTATGAAGGGTCATGTGAACCGCGATCATGATCACGGAATCGCTTCTTTGGCGATTGACCCATAAACAATTCCAGGACGAGTCTCTGCCCTTTAAAACCACACTGTGGTTGACCAACAGCCGTAAATTTCAGACTGGTTTCCTCTAAACTTAACACTTGTATTAATTCTGCCCTTATTTTTTTAAAAACGGAAATGCGCTTTTGGGGGGTATTCTCAATGAAAAGGTGAATCATCCGGACACGTCTGCCTCCATTGAATGTGTAATTAATTGTCGTGTCCAACTCGTTTTGATTGAACAGACTTATTTCGAAATTTGGCCCTTTTATAGCTTTAGGTTTAACTTTTGAGATGGAAACATCTTGGAAAATGTTGCAGCTAGCTGTTAACAAACGATTCATAATATAGTTGACGTCGCAACGACTCATTGCACTCATTCCATGAAGAAAAATGCGTTACTAGTTCCAAATTAAAATCTAGTTACAAATGTTGTTAAAGCTTCCCCGCTATTTTGTAAACAAGTTCAAAGCTGGTAGTCTGACTTCACACGAAGATCATGTGCTTGGTTTTTGCTTCTGTAGCGAGATTTCGTCGCTGACAACACCTGATACGAAAGGCACTTACCATTTATTGTCAAGGCCCACGTCAAGATCTCTTGAAATGCTTTTCAATATGGCCAGAAGTAATCCTAGATTAACACAATCATGATGATGACCAAATGGTTACAGTGTTTACAGGTATTACCTTTTCTTCGTCTCGACCATTTCAGAATAATGAAATCGAGATGTCGGGGAATCCAAATCTGTTTTTAAGGCATAAAACCACAAAGTACACGAAATGTTATTCGAGCAGGCAGGTAATTTGCTTTGGCTTAAGGAACAATTAGGTATAAACAAACAAAATATAGAACCCTATATTACCAATTTCAGTGTAAACAGAAACTGCGACAAGTAATCAATAGCATTTGCACTTAATGAGGACCAGTAGCTAACATGGATGGCGCCGAGTGTATCTGCGGAACATAATCAAACAGTAGCCGACCAAATAACGCTAATTGTCTTTACATTAGCGGGCTAATGCGACAATCATCAGTCAATTATCGTTGTCTTACCCTCAGGGGTGAAGCGACTACGTAGTGCATTATTGTCCGGGTAAAACAATTTCAGGAGTCACATTAGATTTTCCAGCTGGACCAATCTTCTCTCCGATAGCAAGTCTTGAAAAAAGATCG
>JAOBYF010057010.1:0-12415 GCA_025403605.1 Parazoanthus darwini
TCTTTAAAATCAACTTCCGGTCCAAAATTTAGGGGGGGCATTTGCCCTCCCTGCCTGACGCTAGCTACGGCCCTGGCAGCGCAGGCAAAACATTGGCTTTTTCAGACGATTTAAAGTTTTTGGTCTATTGGCGATGCTAAATTTCCGCGGGAGTTTCCTCAATTTTTATGGCATTTGGACCGGCTCTGCCCATTTCTTTATTCGTGCCTTGCTTTTTGACAATTCGTTTATACGTACCGAGGTAATGGGTACAGGTATTTTGAAAAAAAATGACTATATTATAAAATTTTGACTTTGAAAATTCATAGCAAATGAACCGCACGTTTTGAAAATAAAGCCAGGAACGATATGACAAGTCAATATGTTGCAAATACAGTGCAAAACGAACAAAAAACTTAACATCCTTAGGCATTAGGTATTTTGAACAAAATGGACCTTATTTCTGAAGCAGATGAAAATTTGAACAAATTGGTAGCAGAAATGAATTCTTCATTTATCTGTGTTTTTGAACGTGCAATTACCAAAATTCATTACTTTTCAAACGATGCGTTTCAGAACACGAGTGCTACAGTGTGCTACAAGCCCAAATTAGTTCTCACAATACTGCAAATGAGCATCATTCTATTTCCTTTAAGGTAGCCTCAAAATGCAGGAAATGGTGTTTCAGTCTTATTTCAAGAAAAAAAATTCCAAGATGCATGCCCTGTACCACTCCCCCCCCCCTCCAGAAACTTGAGCCTTCAAGTGAGTACTCTCATGGCAGACCAGCATTGGGCTGCCTAAAACTTCTAAGGGACTTACATAGCTGAACTTTCTTAATACCACACAACACCAAGTTTTAGTTTTCAGTCTTCCTTTACTATAACCACACCATTTACAAAACTTTGTCAACCTCAATTATGCTGCAAGATTTTGTAATTTGGTCTTAATTAATTGTAAATTATGATTAATTACACACATAATTATTTAAGTTCCATGGTTGTAATATAGCTAAATAAATGCAACAAGAAATATTCTGATCTTTTTGTGTTTTAGAAAAAAATCCAAGTCAATTAGTTAACACCTGTGATCCCATGCATTGCAGCAGTGCCCATGAATGCCTTAATTAATCACAAAATATCGTCATTGTCCTTAGATGTGCAAAACAGTGTTTAAAGCAAGAAGAACTTGCAAATGATTGACTGAAGGTTTTATTACTAACTCCAAATTGACAGACTTGTTTATCCCCCTTTCAGGGCAGTGGCATTAAACAACAGCAATTCTTTCATGGTTAATTGGTTTGTGCATTCCACTATGTTTATTGCAACTTTAAGGAGCGGGTAACTTGGCCTTATGTTTGAAGGCACATGTTCCATCACTTGAATATTTTCAGTCAGATTTGCCGTTTACCTAATCATTTTCTGTTCCAGCTTACCCAAACCAAGCATTATCAATACAGTCATGTTATTAGAAGATATTGACAAACCTAACCAGCCCACTTCAAACTGACTGCCATGAATGTTTCTGGTTTAAAGATAAACCATAGTTCCTCATGTTGCTAGTAAATAAACCCTGATATACGTATCTCAATCTTTCCAACTTGCACAGCCAAACCACTGCATTCACAAACTAAGACTGAAATATTATGTGTAAAAGTCATTCTTTTCTTAATTTTTTTGCCCTAAATTATAATTATTATGAATAAGTAATAGTTCTAATATTATCCAATCTGTTCTTGATGGCATCATGCCACTTATCTTCTGAAGGGGCACTGCCTTGCCAGATGACCTCTCATGCCTGTAATGATGACAATTAAGAGCATTATTGTTGATAACATGACCACTGCTTTGGGTGAACATACAAGGACAGAACAAATATTGCCATACTGTAATCCCTCTATTAAGCCCTGCCCCTCTCTAATAAGCTTCCCTTTTCTGAAGCCAGAAACCCCCCTCCCTCAACTATAGAAATAAAAAGTCCCCCACACTATTTTAATAAAAACTAAAATATTTTGCCTTTCCTCTCAGGTGTGTAGCTGTAGACTTAACACATCTGGACACCTTAAGAAGGCGCTGGACACTGCCAGCCCCCTCTAGAGCTGTCTACACATAGGTGTCCAGAGTTATTTAGAGATGTCCAGAGATACACAGATCTGTCTATAGATGGTTCTGGACACTGCCGGTCACCTCTGGAGCTGTCTGTACACAGGTGTCCAGAGTTATCTAGGGATGTCCAAAGATACATAGAGCTATCTATTGATGGTTCTGGGCACTGCCGGTCACCTCTGGAGCTGTCTACACACAGGTGTCCAGAGATTCCTAGAGATGTCTAGAGATACACAGAGCAGTCTATAGATGGTTCTAGACACTGCCAGTCACCTCTGGAGCGGTCAACACACAGGTGTCCAGAGATACACAGAGATATCTATAGATGGTTCTGGACACTGCCGGTCACCTCTGGAGCTGTCAACACACAGGTGTCCAGAGTTATCTAGGGATGTTCAGAGATACACGGAGCTGTCTATAGATGGTTCTGGGCACTGGTAGTCACCTCTGGAGCTGTCTACACAAAGGTGTCCAGAGTTATCTAGGGATGTTCATAGATACACAGAGCTGTCTATTGATGGTTCTGGACACTGGCAGTCACCTCTGGGGCTGTCAACACACAGGTGTCCACAGTTATCTAGAGATGTCCAGAGATACACAGAGCTGTCTATAGATAGTTCTGGACACTGGCAGTTACCTCTGGAGCTGTCTTCACACAAAGGTATTTAAAGTTGTCCAAACAAATATTGACAGTGGTGTCAAGCAGTGTACTGGTTATCCCAAGACATCTTTGTGGACACCTCAAGAGTTGTCTACACACAGGTTTCATTTTCTTTAAACGCTGGCAAATTTTTTTAGAATTTCTTTGACAGAAACCTTTGGAAATTGTCAAAAAAGAATTAAATGCTTTTGACAAACCTTTATAATTTATTTCTATTGCTCCTGCAAGTAAGGGTTTGGTGTACTGGTAGATATCACATATAACAAAAGCTGCTTGCCCCTTACCACAAATGAAGCAGTGCCCGTGCCCATAGTGAGGCCGACCGTGCATTGCCTCTCCATAGTTGTGACCATGTTGCTCAACATTATAATGTGGGGGTCTATGGCCATAATGTTGGTCACCATGGTAATGGTGTGGCTGTGCGCGACTGTCTTGATGTTGCTGGTGGCGATAGTCTAGTTGTTGTTGATTACGGCTATCAACAAATCTCCGATCTGCATGGGCAGGGCCTGGTTCGTCAATTCGATCAACATAGTATACCTGTGGCCTGCCATTACCTCCTCTTCCCCCACGGGGTTGGTTGTTCCCATGGTCATGGTCGCCCAGATAAATCGGGTTGGCCTCTGTACCCAACGCGGCCTTGTTGTAAGCTGCAGCTGAAATGTGAATTGCTCTTGAGTTGATAGTCTAATGTATGTGTTCAAACAATCTTGTTTAAAAAATTGTAATTCTTGAGGGGTCCCTGGTTAGTTATTGGAAATTACCCCCCACCCCCCAAAAAAAATGCCTCACCTTTAAACTGCACTACCCTAAAAAAATGCCAAATCCTGCAGCATCATCCCCAAAAGGAATCAACCACTTTTGTCACAAATCTATTTCATTGAGAGCTAAACTTTCACTAATTTCTTATGGGGGCAGACTATTAATTTTTAGTAATCTTTGTAACAGTTAATTTTAGTAAACCTCTGACACACCCAATTTTAAAATATTTCAGTTTGTGAGACGACCCCCTAAAAATACCAGATTGCTACTTTCAAAGCCCCCAAAAAAATATGACAAGTATTGCCAACCTCCAACTAACGACAAGTTTGGGTAGCCTTTTCTTCCCAACTAACTACCACTTGTCCAGGAATATAATGACCCGATTTAATATTACTACAAATTTTTGAAGTAAAGGCGTAAAGTATGTTTTCACAAAAAACTGTCGAGAACATTGTGTGAAATTCCATAAAAATGTTCAAAGTGAACTGCCAGGCAGTTTCCAATGAAACTTTTCTGCAACTAAATCCATCACAGAAAATTTTAGGTTACAGACCTACCAACTATCTTGCCCACAGCGTGCAACACCTCTTTCTCACACCTGAAAATTGGTCTTTCTTCATACACGTGTTCTCTAGACCTCACAATCACCTGTTTGCTTAAATTTGCTCTAATCTAAAATTCAGTTACACGAAGGCATGCCAGATGCTCTCGTAAGCTTGGCATCTGCAACATACGAGGTTCAGTGATTTCTCAAGAATTGGCAAAACCATATGCATAATTTATGCCTTCTGCAGTTGCTCAATCCGAGGTGACAGTGTGGATTGCTAATTTGATTGGTTGTGACTTATAATTTAAACACTGGCATTGATTGATCACACAAGATTGCAATGAACAACAGAAATTTCCCAAGGCACGACCCCCAAATCTCTTCAAGTTTGTGCACATTTCCCAGGTGCAGACCTGTTGTAGCCAAGCTTCACAGTTTGCATGGTCTAATCTCCCCCTTCCCTCCAAAAAAAGATACACTAAAAAGTACTGGCACTGATAGTAATTGGTTTGATACCTATCCCCTCCCCTCCGCCTAACTTATCTAACTCAAACCCCCGTAAAATCTTAACAGCCCTTCCCCTCCCCTCCACCAAACTTATCCAACTCCTCCACAACCCTTTCTCTGAATGAGTTTGTTGTAGCTCCTGACAGGAAGTTCAAGGCATCAGTCAGACTAATGTCATTCTATTAAAGGAAATTCCAAAACACTTGGAAGAATTATTAACATATTAAGTGAAAAATGTTCTCACCTTTATTATACTTAATCGATATTCTGAAAGCACCGAGAGAGATTTGCTTTCATTAAACAAAGTTAAAAGAACTTTTGCGAGGCCCTCTACCTCAACACCTTCCAAAATATATCAACTTCTGGATGAAAAATAATTGTTTAGCCACAGATCTAGATTGCTCACTGTATGCTCTACTTGGTTTTTGAATTTCACTTTTTGAAACAACCATACCAAAAAAATGTTCTAACGGAATATTGAATCTAGGACTTTTACTTTTTAACACCTTCTGACATTGCCAACATTTGTTCCCAAACATTCTGCTGTTATAGTTATTAAGATTTGTAGTTATGATTCATATATTAATAAATCGATTTTGGTACCGACAAGCCAAGTTTGTCAATGGCATCATGTCAAAAACTCAAATTTTTCAAGTAGAGACCTGTTTCAATAGTCTCTGGACACGAGGTTCATTTTACAATCATGTTAATTTTATCACTGATGACCAGCAACTGAAAGGCAAGTTTGTTCTTCCTGTTTACCATTAGTCATTTTGCACTCTCAAAAAATCTAAAGCAGGTGCATCCAATCATGTGTTACTATATAGAGGCTCCTTCCCATAATACCAATTACTATTAAATAAATATAATATTTACTGTTAATATTACACCAAAACTAGCAATGTCTTCAACTTACTGTATTGGTACTCGATTATTTAAAGTACCAGTAAGGATGCCTAACTTGATTAGCCATTGCTGGTTACTTCAGCTACACTGAACTTGACTCTTAAAAAGCAAGTCATTCTTTTCTATCATGTAAGTCAAGTGCAATTAAAAAAATTGAAAGTTGTAGGTTGTTGTTTCTTCAACCTGGTTTAGATTAATATTCCACAAGTGTAGAGGTTGACATATTTATCTAATGCTGTAACATCTAATAGATCCACCTTTTACTTCCTAGGTCTTCTAAACAAAATTTCAATCATAAAATATTAATATAGCAATAGGAAAAAAAGATAAAATGGTGTGGTGGGGTCCTGCCATTTAACAGTGCAAGAAAAATGTTGTATTTCATCCAAATTATGACATTGCTAGTTTATAGTTAAAACAAATAGCTCATTTTAATATATCTGGACTAGAAAGGTACTAGGGGTTGGAATAATTTATCTTGCCTTCAAATGTACGAGGTTTGAAATTCTATGTGACAAGCTTCATACCCGATTTGAATGTTACTTCATTTTCTATTGCTTCGGAATATGCTTTAGGTCGGTATGGTACATAAAAAATTTGGAACTGAATCTTTTTGCTCAGTAGTCCAAATAAACAATGGTTTGATGCTTTTCTTAGTTTTTCTTATTAATTTTATATAATTATAATTATTTTTAAAAAAAAATAAAATGTGGAAAATAACCAATACCCTTGATTCATTTGCGCAGTACCCCCAGAAACATAACTTTTTGTACAGTTTTTAGAAATTCAAAGACTGCTCAAGGAAGTTTGTGAAAATTACTGTAGACTTGAAGCTGTACTCTATTTATCAGCATAAAGCAGGTAAGGCACTTCAAGTGGAACTGCAACCCGAAATTGTATTTAACAGCTTCTTAATGTGTGCAAATCAGTTCATTTGTTTGCTGTAAAAGACACTACTGTACACTATATGTCTGGTTGCTTTCAATCAAAAGCCTGACTAGATAAAATACAAAAATATATTTATCGCTTGCCCCAAAGGAAATCATTTGAAGTTTGCTTTCCATAGCGATGTTTCAAATTCTAAATGTGCACGAAATTCTTCAACAGATATTGCAATTTACTCTAAAAATAATTTAACAGACAGACTGATTCACTGACTGACTAAACAAGACTTTGTTTTACATACAAATTATCACTCTTTACTTGTTTATAGACACCTGATGACTTTGGGTTAATGTTGTACTGTACCATAGAGCAACACAACCTAGTGAAACAAATTTACTTAACACCTCTGCTTTTTTAGTTTCTGTATCATTTTGGCTCACTCTCTTTGTATGACAGCAAAATTAAAAGCAAAGTAATTGGGAGTTTTGTTCATCATCTTTAAGATATTGTGTCCCAGTGGGGTGTCAATGAAATACTTGCAAACACAGTATCTGGAGTAAGCTATGGTGTGGATTATTGACCTTAAACCGGGTAGTGGCCCTGACAATAGCAAGCTAGGATAATTTCAAACAGATATTATGTAGTATTAAATAGATTTAACTTGCTTGTTATTAATGCTCAAAAGCAATAATTTTGACAAAACAGCTACTGCATATCATGTCTGCCACTATTGGTTAAAGATCAACATTATTTGAATCATGAGATATTTTTTCAGACATGCTGAATTACCTTTATTGCAAAGTAGTTAGTTAGAGCTTGCCGCAACTTTATTGATCATTTTGACAGCGCTTAAAATTAAACATAGGTGTACCACTGACACCTATAAACTTGACGTGTACACATCAAATAAAACAATTTGATTGTTTTTATTAAAAAAAATGACTTATCAATCTGCATGCCCTTTTGAAGGCAAACAATGTTTGACATATCATTTTCACATCAGCTAAAAACCTATTCACTTACACAACATCACCTTAGTTTGTACAAGACCAATCTTCTGCATATGGACTGTTGATAGTATGCTTGAATATGTCTTAAAAATTATACAAACTACAGGTTACACACCTTGTTTGAAAAACACTTGCAAACCTTATTTGAAATATAATTTTAATTATATTTCAAGGGAAATACAATTTATATTTGAAGGGATTATAGTTCTATTTTAAAAGATGAAAATAACCTTTGGTTAGAGTGAAGCCAAGTCTGCTTTCTTCTTTGTATGTTAATTTCAAAACACCTGAATAAAACACAAGCTTAGTGCTTTTTGACAGCAGGAAGTTTCTTTCTCCCCCCAAGGGTCCACAAAACAACAATTGAAATTTCTTTTCCACAGCAGGCAATACACAATATGTAAAATCCAGAATAAAATATTTAGCACCAAATTGTTAATAGTTTTCACAGTTCTTCAATCCTGCTGATGCCTAGAATCTGTACATTTATGTGTACTGGCTCTGAAAGCAAAATTAATTTTAATTTTTTTTAAAAAAAAATAGTGTCATAGAATTATTATGATCATAATTAATGCTTTCAGTTGTCAAATTAATATGACAAATGCACCCAAGGAAATTCATTTAGAAATACTATAAATAGGAATGACAAAGCCTGTGCACAAACTTATCCCTAAGTTATTCTGGTCAACAAACATGGGGTGTAACCTTGAAAACAAGAATTGTAACAAGAACTGTAACAGTGATACAGTCTCATAACCGAGAAGTCAAAATGCTACATATAAAAAATAACAATAAATACTCTTGAAACGACTTTTCAAAAGAATCTCTGTTGAAAAAATTAAGCTACCTAAAAATACTCACCAAGTCACATCTCAGCCCATTTATGGGGCATTGCAATCAAATCTGAATCTGCTGATATTGCAGGATTCTTTGGCAAGGGGCTTGTTGCAAAACAAAGCTGATTGCAGTATACCTATCAGATTTTGATTCCAAGCTCGATTTATGAACCTGTTGGACGTGCTCAAGGAATCCAATTGTTGTTAAAGGAAATACTGGAAGTAAAGAGCTGGTGGAATTTGCTGTCAAAACTGCTGAAATGTATGGCATGTTGTAATACCAATTAGGCTCTCCATAAAAGCACTTAAAGCATAGGTCACTTTGTAGCATTTTCAAGACCTTATCCAAGAAATGGCACATTTTAACACCGCTCTAACTGAGCTAGCTTGTTTTAAACTCTGGCAGGCTGTATCACCAATTAGGGCTTTCCATGAAAGCTCTTAGCATAGTCACTCTGAAGCATTTTGGAGATCTTATCCACAAAACAGCACAATTTAATACTGCTCAAACTGCTGGGCAGAACCAAAGCTTTCAAATCAGGAGACGGGGCATTTTGATTAGCTGGATCTCGAGCTTGTATAACAACACAACCAAGCCTGCCCTCATATACGCTACTTAAAGCAGTATAGGAGCACACATCTGACATCAGCCGATGTAAATTGTAATTGGATTTGGTGTTGTTAACAAATTACCTCTCTTCAATTGCTCCCGCTCCTGTACAAGCTCTTGTCTTCGCTTGCGAGCCTCCTCGTCCATTGACTCAACCATCCGTCCAATAGCATTATCAAGGACAATGGACCTGACTGGCTCACCCCTAACTCGCTGCCTGCACATTGGACAGTTGTTTTTCTTTGCCATCCACGAGAAGAGACAGTGCTCACAAAATGAGTGGGAACAGGCCAATGTTGTTGCAAACACAAACAGCTCCTGACAGACAATACAAGTGAATTCATCTTCCATTTGTTCTACAACAGTTTTGCGGGCATCTTCCTCTGCTTTCTTTGTCACTTCCAGCTGTCGCCTTAACTCCTGTTCCTTCTGTTGTACCATGTGCTGCAGTTCTTCAACAGTGGAGGTCAATTTTCGCTCATTTTCTTCCAGTCCCTGTAGTCGCTCTCCTGCAATTCTGTACTCTTCTAATTCAAGCTGGAGATGAACTTGCTCCATCTCTTTCTCAGCAATTACATTAATAAGATCTTCTTTCTGCCGAGTCAGTTTACTTTCAAGCTCCTTATCTTTTTCTTCCAGCTTCCTATTCAGTTCTGCTTGAAGGGCCAACTCAACTCTTTCTTTCTCAGCAATCAACAAATCATTTTGTTTTACTAACTGTTCCCTCAACAGCTGGTCTTTCTCGTGCAGCTTTTCTGCTAAAAGATTCTTCAAACTCATCTCAAGCTCTGCTTTTTCTTGTTCTAAGGTCACTTTTTGCTCTAAAAGTTTGCTGTTCATGTCTTTTTCGGTTTCCTGTAACTGTTCAACAACTAATGAAAAACTCTTTTCTTTGTCTTCCAGCGCAACTCTCAGCTTCTCAATTCTTTCTTCGGCAGCTTTAACCTTTTCTTCTGATAAATGGCAAGTTACTACACTAACTTGTTTGCTAGAGCTGCAACCCGGCTTCTTGATGTTTCTATCGCTCTCTGACAACACTTTCCTATGCTTAGCCACTCCTTCTCCTGTGGGTGGCAAGTCATGATCAGCTGGCCTTTTCTTACCCTTAGTCTTAGTCATAAGCTCAAAAGTGTACTCGAACTCAGGAGAACTATTGTCTGGTAATGGGACTCCAAATGCGACTTTGTCCCCAGTATTTAAAGGCCAAGGTTTGCCTGATGGTATTTTTTGGCCATTTACAAATACTCCATTAAGACTCTGTGGAAAGAGGAAGACAAACAAATGCTAATATTATTGTTTCAAAACATTCAGATAATATTTTTATGGATTTTTTTTTTCTAAAATCAAACTTATGAAGCATTAAGGAGAAATAGAGAAATTTTGTTAAATTAAATTACTATTTAAAACAAAACAAACACCTCAGATATCTAAGTAAGAGTTGCAGTAAATTTTACAACTACATATTTTTTGGTCCCTTATTCCTCAGTCAATCCTGATTTTCAGAATGCAAAAGAATTAATAAGAAAATGTCCACTTTACATTTCATCAATTGTTATAAAACCTTTTAAATTCATAACCTAGATGTAAAGCATTTCTATAAAAAGAAAGATCCCTGCAAGGCAGCAAGTTTGAAAAGGTAACCTGTCCACATGAAAGTAAGAAAAAAAGCAAAACAAAGATCAGACCCAGCCTGAAAACTTGTACAGAACAGAACTCATAATTAATTTTATGAGACCAAGTAAGAAATGCTGGTTAGCAATTTGCCAAACCTTTGAAAAAGCCCTTAAAGTCTTCTTTTAGAGTATACTTTTTTGTTTCTTCATAAATAAGCTTTTAAATATGTCATCTGGCTTCAATAGGGCAGTCTGGTTGTGTTGATACTAAACCTAACATCTTACAGTAAATCAATGAATTAATGTCTCGTCATTGGCAGCACATACATTATCCCATGACATCAATTTTTTCAAACCAAGAAAATGTGGGAAATATTTTAGAACATTGTGTTTTGAAAATCTTGTTTGCTGAAACAGAGTAACAGCCTGCAACAATAAAACATGTACAAATAACTAAAAAATACATTTTGGCAACCAGTCTCTAGAAGATGGCCTCTCAAAAATTTTCCCTCCCTAACAGTTTTACACACATGTCTTCCACTTGGCCTAATAAGAACCACATTTTGAAATTTTAGTTCTCAAGAGCAAAAGAAATTCTGCCATTTGTGGTGTCATTTGAATGGTAATTTCTGAGGATTTCAAACTCTGCTGAAAAATAATTATGGTAAACCTGCCTTAAGGTTTAAACTTCAAGTACATCAGATCTTGATCAAGTAGTATGCCTTGTAGTACACTGCACTGCTTTAAGATCAGTGTTTATCATCGCTTAACTTTCATGCATGAACTGTTTTAAAATACAAAATATTAGTAATTAATTTAGAAGTAACATTTACTATAATATAAAAATGTTCAACACAAAACAACTCCTCTTACTAACTTCTGAATTTTGACTTTGAAATTAGCAACCTTTGGCAATACAATCATAACAAGGGCTAAAATAATTAAAAATTTAAAAATAAGAAGCTTTGTAAAATAAGGAATATATTATCTGTTCAAGTAAGAGTTCCTTTATAATGTATTTCTTATTGGATACATGTTGTTTCTATATTTATTGCGTTACCTTGTTAACCGAATGTTCTTGGAAGACATCAGCCTTGCGTTTGACAGAAGGCTTAAATTTCAGCATTATTTTCGTATATTAAAACAAAGAGCATCTAATATTTATATGAAAATCAGCTGTTTGATGTCAACATGAATCTCTCTGTATTTTGGCCCAAGATCCAATCAGTGAATTAGCTCAAATTGTTCTTGGGTTTGCCATTTGCAACACCTCATATTTTGAGCTCAAAATCAAGACCAATGCCTACCCGATATACGAAAACAAACGACTGATTTTTATATTAATTGGCAGTTTCCTTTTCACTAAAGTTTGAATAATGATCCTGCGTTCGTATCAGCAAACATTATTTACAAAATCGAAAGAAGCGAACATCATGAATATTTATCAAATCTGCCATAAAAAAAATATAACGCAACGACAAAATTCGAGTTCGGTCGTTGGTTCATTTACGTTTCTCGCAGTAGTTCTTTAGTTCACTCAATCCCGTCTTTTCAAATACCCTTTTATATTTCTATCAAAGGAAAGCACAGCCCCTCACCTCATGGTCGTTTATGCACCATTTCCCTTCCGTGGACGAAAGCGTAGCATGTTTGCGAGAAATCATCAACGGCGCTTTCTTCGAAAGCAGTCGAACGTTAGTTTCCGCTGAAATGATCCTCCCGAACGTTAGTGACTTCTCTGGTACTAAAAGAACACTATTAGGGCAAACTGGGCCGTTTTTCTCACATACAGGAGATGTTTTTCGAAGACAAGCTTCGACAACCGCCATATTATTTGTTGTTACCACATTACCTCCAAATTAGAATTTGTTTTTCTTGTGACGTCATAATACGCATGCGTACTTATGCTAGTCCCAGTCTTCTGTGAATTTTGCTCGCAAATAGCCAACCTCGTCCCCAGGGCCTTCTGGGTATTTTTCAAAATGGCGGTTGCT
>JAOBYF010057121.1:0-12414 GCA_025403605.1 Parazoanthus darwini
CTCGCGGGGAGGGGGGGGTGGGGCGGCGGGGGGGGGGGGGGTCTGTTGCATCCTCCCCTTTCCGATTTTTCCTGGTGCCGCTTTTGCATTTTTGGCCAGACTGCCATTCGTTCAATCTACTCATTCTTTGCCCATATACCCGCGTATCTATTTTTTTTTTTGCCGTGGAAAAATTGGTGCATGAAATAAGCATGTTTGTTTCGATCGATGTTTGTCTATACGAGTTGTTTTTTTTATTAAAGGGATTCAGTTTTTGGAATTGGATTGGCTTACTCAGTAATTTGTGAACGACCTTGAAGTTGCCCCAGTTTATCTCACAGCCCGTTCTTTATAACATTAGACCCCCACACACCTCTCGTCACCTTATGATCCAATCCTCTTTCCCATTAGTGAACCACCACGACAATTCCACACCAATGAACAACTCATTTGAAGAACGCCCCCTATGAACACCCCTCTAATGAACATTCCCTCCAATGAACACCCCCTCTAATGAACACCCCTTTAATGAACACCCCTCTTATGAAAACCCGCTCTGATAAACCCCCATCTAATGAACATCCCCTCTAATGAACACCCCTCTTATGAAAACCCGCATTGATAAACCCCCATCTAATGAACACCCCTCTAATGAACACCCCTCTTATGAAAACCCGCATTGATAAACCCCCATCTAATGAACATCCCCTCTAATGAACATCACCTCTAATGAACATCCCTTCTAATGAACATCCTAATGAACACCCCCTCTAATGAACACTCCTCTAATGAACACCCCTCTTATGAAAACCCGCTTTGATAAACCCCCATCTAATGAACATCCCCTCTAATGAACATCACCTCTAATGAATATCCCTTCTAATGAACATCCTAATGAACACCCCCTCTAATGAACACCCCTCTTATGAAAACCCGCTTTGATAAACCCCCATCTAATGAACAACCCCTCTAATGAACATCACCTCTAATGAACATCACCTCTAATGAACATCCCTTCTAATGAACATCCTAATGAACACCCCCTCTAATGAACACTACTCTAATGAACACCCTCTCTGATGAACACCCCTCTAATGTACACCCGTTCTAATGAACACCCCTCTAATTAATACCCCATCTAGCGAACATCCTAGTGAACGTCTTCTCTAATGAGCATCCTTCTAAAGAACATCCCCTCTAATGAGCATCACACGACTGTAATGAATTTTTCTCATTAGAGCAATTATTTTAACTATAGATGGTGAGAACCAATCAGAATGCAGAATCAAACACACAAAATACTTTGCGTATCTATCGATGCATTGTGTTTAGTAAAATATGAAGCAAAACGATGACAATGAAATGAAATGAAAAATCTAAATTGAAAAAGATAAATTGTTGTCGCTAGTCAGAAACAATAGATTATAGAGCTGTAATTGCTAATATACTTGCCGGGCAGGATTTCTTCGGGAGGGTTTCCTTTTACCCATTTTCAGGCCAAAACAAATGAATTTGCCTTCTTATTTTCGTAGCTAGCGACAAAAACGTTTCTACCCGTTTTCAGGTCATCCCTTAAAAACGAAAGTGTCATACAGCAATATACCTACAGTTTTGTCCGAAAACAGACCAAAATGAAAAAATCTCTTTTCAATTTCGGACCAAAAAAGCTTGTAAATCACACCCTTTTGCGCCACACTACCTATAAAGCTCAATTGAGGGATTCCCCCACCGTCCTTAACCCATGATTTCATTGGGAATTTTATTGTCACTAAAGCTTTGTTTTGAAATCGTTTATCTTTGACAGATTCTTCATCGTTCACCAGTCAGCTCAAGCTAACCAGCTGTACAAAAGTTACAATGCACGACGATGGAGGTACATCCTTTTCTTACTACATACTGCCTTGTACTTTTTCATTCAGTTTTTAAGACTACAGTAAACATACGGACTTAAAAGTGAGGGTATAACCAGTGACATACTGGAAATATATAAAAGAAGTGGGCCCACGGAGAAAAAGAAAAAATATCTGACCCACGACCTGCTCCTATCTGGCCTTGTAGCTCGGTTGGTAGAGCAACGGTGATCTGTTCCAGGTGTCGTGGGTTCGAATCCCGCCGGGGTCAGAGATTTTTCTCTTTCTCCGTGTGGGGCCATTTCCTTTCTAGGGCTTTCGATCAGAAGGTACAACTTAGGATATTTGTAGAGCACTTCAGCTTACCACATTTATAGCATCATATACGTACGTATAAGTGACCAGCTGTTAGAACTTCAACAAAGCAGCAAAACAACGCAAACAAACGATGCAGACTTAACTTTATATTATAATTTTGCTTAAAAATTGCTTAAAAATTCACGGTGTCCAACGTAAGTTAAGGTAAAATGCATCCCCTTCTTATCCGTTAACGTATTTTAAAATTGCCCAATGGACCAATTTCGATATGTTAAAATTCAGCCCGAAACAAAAGAAGTCAACACGAGGCTCTGGGGAATAAGATATGGAGTTTCTATGGATTGTTTCCCAGAGCCTCGTGTGGGGTGTCTTTTGTTTCAGGCTGAATTTTAATATATCGAAATGGGTCTATTTCATCAAACGTCGGAGAACCTTTAGCGCAAAAAAATCACTCGTATTTTCAATTTCTCAATATTTTGGGCATATTAACCTGTTTTGGGGTCATATGAATCTGTTTTGGGGTCATATGAGACTGTATTTGGGCCAAAATTGGTCTCTATTTACCCCTCCTTCCCAGGAGGTAAGCGCGTTTTTGACCTATTGTTTGGCTAACAGTTACTATGCAACCGCCATTGTGACGTCACCGAAATGCACCTAGATTCAACGAGCCAATCCAGCAGCTTCATATTAGTGAATCAGTATGAGCAGTGAAGTTGCTGTTGGACTGGGCCACATTAACTAAGTGTACAAAAACAGTCTATTTTCAGGTTTCCAGCAAAAGGGAGACTTTTTGCAAAAAGGTCGGAAATTTAAAAAAAATTGTTTGGCCTAAAAATGTGACATTTTATGCAGAAAGGAAACGTGTTCACGATGCTGCAAAGATATGAGCATTTCTGGCAAAACTTGTTTTATCAGTGGACACGTCTTGTTCCATTTAAGCAGAACTTGGTCTGTTCCGGCATACGAGTCTTTATGTCGCCAATCCCCAAAACCAGTCCTCACTCTTGTCTTTGTAGATGTGTAGGACTTTTTAACTGCCCCCTCCCCCTCCAAAAAACTACAAAAACATTCCTTTTTTCATATATTATCTTAGATAGAGCCCCGCCTTAACCCTAGAAAGCTTTAGGGGGTCAATCTGGCACCCTTGGTTTTTTGGACCACAGATTTATACTGTTTGACCAGTTACCAAAAACTTTCAGCGTTCGCACACCTGCTTCTTGATTGTGAACACGTCGATGACGTCATCATGGTAAAACACGACAGTTGTCACATTTTTGTAAACTTTTGGAAGTTTTTCGATTTTTTGTTAAAAACAATCGTCAACTTGGGATTTGATGTTTCTTCTAGTTAACGATGTTTCATAGCTTTTAGCCTATAAATTTATGTTTTCCAATATTAATATGTATAAACATTAATCAAAATCTTGAAAATAAAAAAATTCTACATGGCAGCCTTCGAATTTCAGCATTTGTTGCAATAACAACAGCAGCAGCCAATTGGTTGATCGTTGTTCGTATGGAAATCAATTACTGGATCACGTAATAGTTACATATCAAAAGCCCTTATTCTTAAGTGTTTGAAAAATAATGAGCCTTCCTCCTCAGGCATTGGTGTTTGGCAAAATAACTAAAGTTTTCGAGGGTTAATTCACGCCTCCGTGTGATCTCTATAAACGCATTACCGTTTTTCACCAGGAACAACCAATATGAGTTCAGCGACAATGTACAAGGATGCAAAGTACTATTTTCCACTAGACAACCGTAAGAACATTTTGAGTCTGAATGGTCGCATCTGGGCCAAGTTCGGCTTGGATATGACTGCCGTGAGCGGGATGAACGACATCGCATTACGAGCCACGTCCAACACCAAAGATGCCACTATTCTCGCTCAGGATACCGGCTGCCCCTCCAATCCAGCCCTGTGTTCTGGCCTAACGGTGGCATTCTGGTTGAAGTATTGGTTTTCATACAAGAATGGTGTTCAAAGCCATCAGCTTCTCTTTAGCACTGGTGGTATGCACGTCAGTAACGGTATTGGATTTAGGATTTCAGAAGAGGGTGACGGAGAAGAAAAACTGACGTTCGCCATCAAGAAAAGTGATGTGAGTTGTACATATGATGTGGAAATGCCGACATGGGTTTGGATGCACGTGGCCTTCACGTGGGATGGAAAAGAGATGGTCCTTTACAGGAATGGCGAAGTGGTTGAGGAGTTTTTGAGGCACGACTGTAGCCATGCTTACTATGGCACAGAAACTTTTGGTAACTACATTAGCATCGGCTATGAAAAAGCGAATGCTGACTTTGACGAGTTTGCTTTATGGGACAAAGTTTTACAGAATCAAGAAATACAGAAGATTGTTGCATTTTACCGAGGTAGGTTGCCATCTTGACTCGTATCCAGTCCTTATTTTTTAATGCTGAGGAGAGCTGGGACGAGAACAACTCTCAGCTACCAAATTATCGTCCCGGAAGGCTTAATAGTTTTTCAGTTTTTTTGTCACCACCCGAAGCTTATTAGGACTCCGCGTTTGTTAAACTTTCAAGTTCTAGTACAATCATCAAGTGGTCAAAATTTTAAGATGAAGTTTATTGATCAGTGTCACGTTCGATGTTCGTCTTTCCTGTTTTTCTTTGGATTACAGCACGGGTAACAAGAATCTAGAGTTTAGAATTCAATAAATTTATTAGATTTTTAGAAGTTTCCGATCCGCCTGTTTGTTTTGACCCCCCGTTTGTTTCATTTTTTAGAAATTCGTCACCACCGTATATTTTGACCCCCCCCCCCCGTTTATTTGGCAGCTAAGAGCCAGAAGGACAAGGTGTGATTATTCTAATATACCCTCGTGCTTGGAGGTCCTTTAGCCTTAATTCCCTCAACCAAGAGAATTTCTGTTGTGAGTTTAAAGTGCTTTTAGTAGGGCTCTGTACAAAAAGGTTTAAGTTGGCTTAAGTTGTGATATGGCATGGAGTAAAGTAAATCTAAAAAACTAAAAAAGTCGGTGGTGATAATCAAGGGTGTTGTCTTTTTAAAGGGGTTAAGATTGTTACCATCACATGCTCAACGGTTCAATACTGAATATTCCCTTTGCTCTCCTTCAGTCACTCAGGTAATATTCAAAACTTGTTAAGAATAAAACGAAAAACAAGATTAAAAACAGTCCGTTTAACGGTTGCAATAACAACAATCCGAATATTCAGCTAGCTGGCTTACTGCAAGCGAGAAACGACAACGAAAGATACAATCTTAGAAATACGCGCATGTTTACAATACCACGCGCCAAAACTAAAAGGTTTAGAAATACATTCTTTATGCACTAGGCAAGCAACATTTATAAATTGAAATTTTTGAACAGATCGAAATTTGGCCTTTACGTATGCAGATTCAACGTAACTTTGCAAGTATTTATTTCTTGTCAGGTTCTCGGACTCCCAAAGCAAATGTGAAATTAAGATTTACATCTGAAGTGTGGGACAATGTGCTGAGTAACCAAGAGACTACACAGTTCCGAGAGAAGAGTCAGCAGATTTCTGACAATGTGAGTACCCAGGGAAGGGTGAGTAGGTGAGGGGGAGGGGGAGGTAAGACAATGCGCTGGGCAGCCAGGAGACTTTACAGCACCGAGAGAAAAATCACCAGATTACTGACAGTGTGAATACCTAGGGGTGGGGGGTGGGAGGTGGTGATGAGACAACGCGCTGGGCAACGAGGCGATATACAGTCCCTCGGCTTCCAAATTGTCCACAAAGACTAAGTGTTCACCTTTCGTACAATCTGTCAGCCTCGGGCCTGTATAACTCAATGCAAAAGGCCTCGGAGGTAGTTTATTCATAAAATGGTTACTAACTTTTATCGGAAACTGTTTCCATGCTTAACTATCAGTTTACAACTTGTGTCTCTACTAGATTAAGAGCTTGTATCAAAACCACACGACAGCCACTCTGAAAGATGTGCATGTTATTGGGTTCAGGTGAGTAAGCCAACTGTTATCTGTTCTTCGAAGAAATTCCTTAACAGCGCGATGTCATTCGTTACTTTGTTTTAAATTAAGCCAAAATATAGGGCTCGATCCTTGGGGCTCGATTTAAAATGTGCAACGCCCATTTTAAACAAACAGGAAACTGCGTCTAAGGTAAATTTGAATTTTGTTTTAGAAATTTTTAAGTTTTCCGTGAAGACGGACTGTTTGAAACGGAGAAAATAAAATGATTTCTGTAAATCAAATGCTGCAGGAAAAAACGTGAAATTTAAATATTTGCAAAATATTAGCCATTAGGCACAAAAAAATCTTACTCTCTGAAATTGCGCGTTGCCGGAAATGAAATGAAATGGCTGAAAAGTGTTGGTCCAAGTGTCCCTGACTGAATTATCACCCGGAAAGTGGTACTTAGAATTTGTACCAAACATAAAATAATTACAAGTGGATAATGAAATAAAAACTAGACAACCCGAACGGTTCTGTACTAATTCTACTTACTGAAACTGTATTCGTTTTATTTTGCAGCAAAGGAAGTATTGTTAGCGAGATAGAACTCCTATTTGGCAGTTCCGAATACAGCCAGACCTCTGTGCTGCAAGACGCCCTCCGCTCTTCGGGGTCATTGGGCAACCAGTCCGTTCAAATTATGGACCTCAACTTCAATGGAGGTATTTTACATTTATATATATTATTGACTTGCATTGATGTCACAAAAAATATCGTTAAGTCAGCAAATTAAAGCCCTGGGCTTATACAAGTTCTCAAGGAGCTTGGGGTCAGCTTTTAAACGGCGGGACTTATACCCGGAGAGCTCTGCGCCTGTAAGCGGGCAGTGGAAGAATGGTTTGGCAGCAATTTATTTGCCGCCAGAATGGGTTTGCAATATTTTTCTGTGTGCCAAGCCTTTCAATTAACATGAGGGTGACTTTTTTTTCGGGAGGGGGGAGGTGAAGATAGTTGAAAAAATGACTGGTGGAAAACTACCGTTAATTATATGTTATATTTCGCTTATCATCTAATGAGCACAGCAAGTAGCCGAGATACTGAACAGTTTACTATGCACCCGATTAATGATGACACTAAACCAGTCAGGTTTGCATAGAGTGACCCCGTTTCATTTTTTTCTTTTTGTGCACTATCAGCATCGATGGTACGTGATTGTTGTCGACACCGAGCATAAATGAAGCTGTCACATTTTTACAAACAGTTTAGACACGAAAGTTTAACAACCAGCAAAAAAGGTCCTGTGATGGAGGTTGCATAAACAATCATACATTTGCTGTATTTTGGCCTTTCTGGTCTTGACTCAATGTTTTTGTGTGTGGTCTCTGGGGCGTATTATGAAAGTGGTCTACAGATGGGGGCCCTCTAACCGGGGGGGGATTAAATGAAGGATTTAACGGTAGAATAGTTACTTTAAACCAGGAGAAATCAAGTGCTTATGAGTAAAAAGAGGCCAGGAAAACGCATCTTGGTAAAATTTTTGATGAAGCTGAGGCATTGCTGCTTATTTGCGACAATGGTTTTTACAAGAGAATTAACGAGACTGCGCTGTCACGTTGGTGTATAGTTTTGGTACACCACCAGGCGATCGACCAAAATCATAAGAGGGTTGCTGGTAAAACCAAATCTGGCACATGTTGCTGCAAATATAACTTTAACTCTTTTTAAAGATGTTTATCTCGCCCAAATATTCAAATCACCTAATGTTTGCTGCCTTTTCTGACCACTCGACGTGCCAGCTGGGTACGATAATTGTCTAGTTTCGCATTCGTAGTTGCCGCTGATTACAATGACTACAGACTCGGTTTCATAGCGTTAGCCTCGACTTGATGTTAAGTATACATAAATACTATTGTAGATATGAGCTATGACTGTGCATTGTTGAAGGCTCTGACATCTAACCGTTCATAAAGTGGCAAAATGGTTCAATGTCCGTCCCAGAATCCTCTTGCGGGATCACTTGTCCTGAAGGCTACATCCGGGTTCCTAGGGCAGATTGCAAGTGCTGCTGGTCTTGTTCCCAGTGTAACTATAACCAGATAGTGAAGAATAATCTCCGATGTGTGGATTGTGAGCGCGGCTATTGGCCATCAGATAATCTGAAAACGTGTGAGTTTAAGCTAGCTGATGTGCTACTGAAGGGATTTTTCTGTTTTGTTACAATTGTCTGCGTATTTTTCATGTCGGTTTTATAAATGAGGTCACAATGAAACTAGTTCTGCGAAGAAGTCTAAACTCTGCAAAGAAGTGTCCTTAGTTTGTGTTTCGGTTTGAAACGTTAGTTAGTTTCAATTTCGGAAATTTTGTTTATTGTTTTTGATACTTTCAAAGCCTTCCAAAAACCTATCGAGTTTCGTTTGTTTTTGTCAATGGCTTCTACGAAGTACTTGCGTTCTGCTGCCTTGTTTGAAATGGTCTCTTCCTAATTCTGGTTTACATTCGGAAGAAAAACACTGTTTTAATTAATACTTTAGAATTACAGTGGTCAAGACAAAGGAATAGAAGCAGAGGACAAGTTGAATCAAGCTTACGCCAGTGTTCTTTCTCATTTCCTTTGTTACTTTCATAAACGCCTTATACTTCCTCTTATGTTCGTAAGTGTAAATCGGGTTTGAGTTCGTTTATATGTACTCCAATCATTAGGCAGTTTTAAACTACCCGCTTTTTTCAGCTGCTGGTCTCTTGTTGATTGCACTAACAATTTCGCATTTCGTCCAAGCTGGTTGATAAAGTTTCTTAGCGCACTTTTGTTTAGAGGTCAGTGTTTGTCCACTACCTCATTTAACAAAGAATTCAAGGAATTGAGCACATCTTCGACGTTGCCAAGAATGAATCTAGATGATCGTATTATCAGTACTGATACTTTTAGTATAAGAATAAAAGAAAATGCTTCTTGTAGCTCTGAAGAAGTATTGACAATCAAGAAGTGAGTTTAAGGTGAAACCTCAACAGAAACCAGGAAACAGCGTATATTAAAATCATAATAATGCCACTGATCTTTTTACCGTTCTGCAACGGTGTTTTTATTCCTTTTTTTACAGTTTCTTTACTGACATCAATGTTCTTAACTGTTCCCCGAAAATACATGCCTTATTCTCGGCGAGAAAGTCTTAAAAGTTCGTTTCACATTGGCTCTCCTAGGTCTCCACGTTTTTCGACCCTTGACCTTTCTTCGAAAACTTTACAACTTTTCTGAGTTTTTTTCTTTTTACAAGCCGGGTTCTACCTTTCCCCCCTTCTGCTTGATTGCCAGAAAACTCAACTGGCTCTGTGTTCAGCGCTGGTGCTTCGACTTCTTCAACCGGCACACGCGTCCCTTTCAGTTTTATTTTGACTTGGGTTACTCCTGCCAGATTTAAGCTCGGATCGTTGTGTGATTTAGGAATGGTTACACTCCAAGTTGTCAAAGCAGCCACGCCGTCATAGTACTCTTGAAACTTGCTGCTGACTTTTCCGGGCTGGATTACGTGATAGTTACCACCTGCTTTCATTTTGTACGAAAACTCGGTCACACGAGGAGGTGAAAGGAATTCATATCTCCGTCCTCTAAATATGTCGGCCATCATTCCAGTAAAGGAAATCCACGTAGTAATACTCTTTCCACTGCTGATGGTAGCACCGACGAGGTATACTTCAATTTCATCTATATGGACTCGTTCATGTCCCACAAAAATGTCAGGGTCGTTTTCATCTAGTTGAAAGAGGAAATCTTTCGAACGCTTCAACTCAGAAACAGGGCATTTCAGTGTGTTTAGGGCAATATTGGTGTTTCCAGAGCTTGACCGTTTCTTCCCTTGTTGCTGCCGATGTACCTGAGGTGCGGTACACCCATTTTCGTCCTGAATTGTAATGGTAGCTTCAAATTCTTGAGGAATGAATGGTGCGAAATTCTCAACAGCGTTGATTGCAGCAGTGAGGCCCTGGTTTATTTTGTCGTGTAAAGCGTAAAGATCATCGGAGATCGTTGGCATCACAGGGCATTCCGATAACCAGTTATAGAAATAGGAGTCGCAGAACGACATGAGTTTGTCAACCATTATGTTACGAAGTCGTTGTTTTTGCATTGCCATCTCTATCAAAAGCTCTCCATTCACGGCTTGTTGCTGAAGTGCAGTTTCGCGAGAGGTTTGTATCTTTTTTTGGGCTGACTGTTGCTCAACCTGGAGAATTTTCAGTTTCGTTAAGGTTGCCGTGAGTTCTTGAACGGTGATGGCCTTCTCATGGTAACCCCTGCCCCATACCGCCACGGTTGTCAATGCTGCTAGATAGTCCGATGTTCCAGAAATTTCATTGGCTGCAGTTCCGACACCAAGAAACGCATTTGCTTCCCTCTCGAATACATCCCACTCTTTGATCATGACAGCCAGACTTTGGTCGTTTTGCTCTGGTAGGCTTTTGGAATAATAATCGGAGGCTCCAGCTTTGGCGTAAGGTAAGACATCATAGTGGAGCTCCGTGAAAGTTGTTGCAGCTTCGGCAACCTTTGAAATTGAGTCCATAATAATGCTGATCTTGTACAAAGTTTTTGTCAGTTTACTTATGTCCTGCGCTAGAGAACTCAGCTCGACTGTAAATCCGAGAGCCGCACCAGCTCCGCCTGCAAATGCTGAGGTTATCCCTCCAATAATTGAGAAAACCGCATTAGCTATCATTTTGTTTCTGTAATCTCGAACTCCTTGTTCAAATGTCTGTTTGGCAGTTTCTAGCCGTCTCTTTGCTTCATTGAACTTTTTTTCCATTGCGTTTTGATCAGAAATTGCTGCCTGGAGTTCTTTTTGTAGAGCTTCTACATCTAAATCGTTCCTTTTCACAATGGCCGTCATGAGTTCTGTCATCGATTCAGTAGCTTTAATTCCTGTGTTGAAATCTTGAGAAATTCTCTCATATCTTGCGTATTTTTCTATTGCCATTTTTGCATCGTCTTTCAAGAGAGCCAGAACTTTCTCGTGTGCTTTTAACGATAGATAAGGCACTTTGTAAATTCCTCGAGCACGTAGAGTAAGATCCTCCATCAAAGTTTTTGCGTTGAGTCTTATGCTTTCTACTGAATCAGTAAGAGCTTTACCTTTTGTTTTGGCTTTCCGTATTTCGTCCAGAATGTACTGAGTCAACCGAACAGGAAGACTTCCTCTTAGTAACTTTTCGTCCTTAGCAAATGAATTGTCCTGTGCGACAACTCTAGCACAGTCTAACATCAGCGAAAATATATCCGCATCGAGGAACTCTTTTGCATTTTCCTTTGATTTAATTGCAGCTTGAATTGTATTATCTTTAGCGTTGTAGTTCCCAGAGCAAGTGAATGGTGCTGACGTTGCGGCTTTATATATGTTAAAAACTGTTCCTTGTGCAAGACCTGGCCATGGACTGAAGTCTGGATAACTATTTTTGCACAAGAGTTTTCCATTTGCGACTTCCACGACCGCTGTTCTTGCTTCTACATTAGTAGAAAGGGTGATTTTTCCGCCATTTTTTATCAGTAACTCATTGGTGAAGATGGCGACCCTCGTAAGAGATGAAGGAAGCGTGAGTTCTCCTGATATGGTTGTTTGGTGTGCATAGACAACAAGTTCTGAAGTGGTTGAGCCTACATAGTGGATCAGATCAGAGGTTTTAAAGTTGAGAAACCGAAGCTCAACGTGCCTCTTTCTGCTTGTGATGCTCTGCAGCTCGTTATCATCAATGAACTGACAGAATTTGTAGCAGTTGTTATCCGGGCATTGATTGCACGTTGTTCCGTCTGTTCCGAGCCGAAATCCAGGAGGACACGAACACATGCTGGTACCAGGGCCAGTGCAGACGCACTCCGCGTTACCTTGGCAACCGCCATTGTTGGTATCGCAGTTGTTGATAGGAAAACAGTTGTCGCCACTCATTTCGTACCCTTCGACGCATGTGCAAGAACTTGGCTCGCAAAACCCAACAGCTGCTATGAGAATAGAGTAAACTCAACGTCAGGAGAGAAGGATACTTTAAATGTTCTAATTTTCTGCACAATTTTATAAAGTGCTAATTAATCGTTTTTCCTTTTTAAACAATCTTTGTTTTTTAAGAGCGGGACTTTGAAAAATCAAATTCGTTCAAACTTTGTCAGATAGAAGGTCTTGGTGAACTATTGATCAGATATGGCAATGTGAACTGGCTTTGCTTATTCTATGCTGAGGACGAGACCGTTAACGGTTTCAGCCAGTTTGAACCGGTTCCAAAATTAATGTACCAATTGGGTTTTCAGGCAGTTGAAAACACCCTAAAATCGGCTTCTCCAAGAAACTCAAAACCTTTGCTTCT